>JAQFYZ010000006.1:0-145698 GCA_034695085.1 Cylindroiulus punctatus
ATTTTCAAGGCAAGAGCAGAAAAAGACACTTTATGCAACTTTAAAATGCTTAAAGTCATATAATCAGACTTACTTCTCAAAAATGGGAGGAAACTAACATTTTCAGACACAAAAATGGACTGAAAATAAGACTATGTTTTTACAGTGTAGGCCTTTCAGGGCGTGGATGTCGAGCTGCTTTGAATTGACCACCACTTTCATAAGGACATAAGATTATTATAACAACTAATGTATTGTGGAACAATTATTGAAATTCAATGGGATAATAGACGTTCAACCGACAATTGAACAAAATTTAGATAAGTTTTGTTGTAATTTGAACTTCCCGAATGGTATGAATTGGATGAAATGGAATCAGAAGCATATACATGCACATATGTACTTAAATGGTAATAATCATCAATTTTTTGACCAAATGAGGTCTTCATCAGGTGCTTTAAAAAAAACCAGAGAAACAAATTTTTCATGAAGACCAATGAGCACCTTTATTGGAAACTGAAATTCGTTCAAAATCATACCTGGAACGCCAAAGATGTCTTTCCTGTGCATACACTTCAGTGATGTAATTTTTTTATAACTTGTAATGGGTTGCTTAATTTAACGGGATATTTTAGCCTCAGTGTTAGAAATGCCTTCATGAATCGCCGTGACGTCACTGACAATAGGACTAGCATTTAAAGTTTGATTTGTCGAGCAATTGAAGTTTTCTTCATGTGAAAACAAAAAAAAAATGGCAGCATGCGTCGTCCTTGTCCATGTCCCCTTCCCCTCTTTATCGCTGGCCTTTGGGACACGCAAAATGGCTGGCTTGGGGCCCCGACCATAGGCCCCGCATTTTTAATGGCCATATTTCACAATTTAGAACAACAAAAACTGACTTAAATATAACCCCGGCGTGACATATTCCCCCGTTTTTTTCTTTATGCGAATTAACCCCTCTTTTATGTATGGGCCGAGGCAGCCGCCGCAAGAAGAAGAGGGCCCTCACTTTTTTGCACATGCACGCAGTCAGCTTTTGTTATTGTTATTATAATTTATTTGTTTTTTTTTTATTTCCGTGATACACATCCCCCTTGTTCGTTTTTATCCCCCGCGTTTTTTCCCTGCCCCAACCCCGTGCTTGGTGCGCGCGTGCGAAAAGGGCGACATGTGTGGAAAACGAGGAAAAAAAGAGGTGATAAAATAACGTAAACTTATTTTATTGACGCTCGCAGGGGTAAAAGAGGGGGATTCGGGTTCCCCTCGGCGACGACGTTGGGACCGCGAGGGGGCTGCTCTCCAGGGGGACATTGGGCAATTGGACTTGTTCTCAGAGGTCCTTTGGGTCAGCTTCTGTCACGGCCGGGGGTCATGCACGTTATGATCGGTGGAAAAGTAATGCTGGTGAACGAGAAAAAGTGCTGAAAACTGCTAATTTTCATGAGAGAAAATTACTTTTTCTTCGTAAAAATTAATTTTTCTTTATAGAGAATTGAAAGAAAACAGCAGTTCTAGTTCACCATGTTGGCTGTTTGCACTTGTTACGTTACACGATTAAGTAGCAGATTCTTAATTGTGTTTTGGTTAAGATCAGTTCTTTAGCCTCATAACCAGACCATTTGCGTTGCATCAAATGCAGTTAATACCGTGTCATGCTTTTAATGTACTGATAAACATAACTTCTTTTAAACGCAAAGATTTTACTTTTGAATACACCGCAGATATCTCTACTCGACTGTGCATTTGCATTCCTTGTGAGATGGCAATCACTGACATCATGCACATATGCGGGAATCTGTGGTTAAGGGGCATGTCAGTCCTCGAGGCATACATGTGCATGCAGGTGATTGCCTTAAAACAGGGGGAGCCTCGAATTAAACTGGCTATTTTGATGCTTAAATTCTTTCATGGTCCTGGAATTTTTTGATTTCAAATTGAAAGTGGAACTCCTAATGCATTACTATCAACTGCATGGCGTTGAAATCATTGAAATCCATCATTTATGTATCTGAGATTTTTCTTTGGAGAAATGAGCGTCAAAATCCACTTTAGGTTTCCAAAATTGTGCCATTTCCTTAAAATTGCGATCATCATTCTTGGGTATCCTTTTGAAAGATCCACATGTTTATCGTTAGTACTAGTTTTTATTTGTAAATATTCTTTGGAAAATAAGCTCAAGCAGCATTAATCAAAATGTTTTGCCCTACGCCATTCCCTCATAGTTTTCTAAGAAACTTACATAAGAAATGGCCCGGTAGAACAACCCTTAGGGAAACTGGTTTACACGCAGCAATTGTAACCAATTGTTTAATAACTAAAAGTAATACTTTTTGTGCAAACTGGTTGATTCCCCATAGTTTTCCAAATACTGATGATGAAATGTCAACTGGTGCTGGTCCGAAACGGTTTGGGATACCGGTTCACATGTAGCAATTGCAACCAGTTGTTTAATAACTAAAACTAACTGTGATTCCCACATAGTGTTCAATTTCCAAATTGCTGATAGTAAAATCAGAAATTGCCGCTAAAGTAAGGTCAGTGGCGATACTCCGACAACGTTTGCAAAACTGGTTTACATGTAGCAGTTGTAGTCAGTTGTTTAACAACTAAAATAATACTTCATTTTATGTAAACAGTTTGATTTCCCCATAGTTTTCCAATTACTAATGTTAAAAAATAAGATAAAAAATAATTCGCCAATTGTTTAATGACGTAATAATAACAATTTTCTTTTGGGTCCTGATGAATGGTTAATTAAAACTGATTGCCCGAAAGATTTGGAATCAGTTCTATAAGTAAAACCGAAGCTGTTTCCGATCCAACTTCGACTTTTGGCTTGAAGCTTGCAGTGATTGCCTATCGCAAGGGGCAAGATGGCTTGCTCGACTCAAACTTCATGTACTTTTCCGTCAAAGTTGACTAGCCTGGAGCACTACTGGTGTATGTACACGAACGACAGCAGCGCCCTCTACTCCTCGTTAGGTGTTCCCGCTATTGTGGTTGCTCCGCGTTGTGTCACTGCGGTGCTAAGGGGTTATCCCCGGCTTGTATCTCTAGCAGGGGGTCAGGTCCCCAGCGCCCCTCCCCGCCCCCCCTTCCTTCCCAGAAATCTCCCTGACGATGACAATAAGCTCTCTTTTGCATTCTGTAAATACGGAGTTGTGTGTTGGAGCGCTTTCTGAGCGCATTTTCCGAGCGAAAACAAAGTACGGTGTTGAGTGCTTACTTTACTTATGTCAACATTTTCATCCTAACACATTCGAAACACACACAGTTATGGTTGGAAATAGAAAAGGAGGGTAAATGAGGGAGCGGGGAAGAATGGGGTGGGTGGGGGGAGGCTCCCGCAGGAATTGTTATGTTTAGTTTAGAAACAAGTCGGTGATGGGACATTGGAAGGTTGGAATTGGGGGAGAATCGGTTCGGGGGTTGCATCTCCGAGCCAGCGTACACGTAGATGGAGTTGATGAAGATGATGACGACGATAATAACAACAAAGTCCTAAGTAGGTTTCTTCGCTACCCTACTGCAACCCCTACCCCCCACCCATCAGCGCCCCCCAATCCGAAAGCAATCCCGAACGCAAATCTTGCTTCAAATCCAAATAGAATCGTCGCCGAAAACGATTCTAAACATACACACACTTACTGCTTATGGCGCTATGACACTTAATGGAAATTGATTTTTATATTAATGTTGGCTTTGGCTTTTGTTGGCGGACAAATAAGGGGGGCCGGCGCTGGGGGGCGCTAATGGAGGGGAGGGGTGGGGAGCAGGGGCTTGACCACAGGCCCGCGGGGGCGCCTTTTAATTGATGTTTAATTTGAGCTCGCTACATGGACCGCTGGTGACGTCACGGGTCGGTATGGTGATGGAAACTGCTAGGATGCTGGAGTTGAGGCCCTTTGTTGCGGTGTGTTTTGCCCACGTGCTCCGCATGCATGGAGGTGTTTGGTCCACGTTGCTTTATTGCATCGCCGCCTGTCTTTAACTCGAATTAAAAGCATCGTTGCGCCATCAAGTGGCTGCCGTAATGGCATTACACACTCGTGCCGTTCTGATTAAAAGCATGTTCGTTGCGCCGAAGGTAACTGACCAGTGGTCGGAGGCCGATGGACGCTGCTGTGTTTACTGCTGAAAATTGCACCTGAAATGCTTGGATTCGAATGGCGATTTCACTGTTTGCATACGAGCGTTAAGACTGGGCTAAGCGACAATAAGTTAATCTCGCGTAAAATCGACTAATACACAAAAGTTAGTTAATTGAGAAAATTCCTAAATCTGAATAGCACATTATCAGATTTGTAAAACCTGCCCAGGAGGTGCTCGACTAGGTTCAATTCAACTCAACTCAGTACCCTACTGTCAGTATTTTTAGTACCATGTGGTAGGGGGTCTAGTCCATTAACCCAAGTTAAGTTCAAAGGGTACCACCATGTTGTGGCGGACACCAATTCCTTTAATTAGGTTAATTAACTAGTTGTTGTGCAGCATGTGCCTGCAATCTGGTTTTAAGCAAACTCATGTCTGGAGTCTGGGAGTTCTGAAACACGTAACCAGTGGCAGATTTAATGGAAAATCATGTAAACTCACTCAGACAGAGTAAGTCAGTAACTTGGTATAAGGAAGGTTTGCGTGGAAATATGGTGACGTTTCAACCATAACGTTTCTAACACTGCACTTACGTGCAGACTTTCAATTACTTTTATCCTGATGCTTACTTACGTTGACTTGACCAAAGTCAAACAGGTTTTATGCATTACTTACATAGGTAATATCCGCATACTGTCAAGAGAGTAAGTTTTATTAAAAAGTAACTTGGCATGCCAAGAAAGTTGCTTGCTATAAGGAAGCTTGGTGTTAGACGAGTTAACTCTTGCATGTAAAATATAGAATCACTTGCATGCAGGCTTGCAGTTACTTTTGTACCTACGTTTACCTGCGTTGACTCGACTCGAATGATCTCGAAGTCAAGTCAAGGTAGGCCAAGCAGGTTTTCATGCATGACTCGCATGACTGCATCTAAACACATTGCCGAGAAAGTAAGTTTAGGACAATGCATTAGTTTTGTATAAATTTATAAATTTGTTGGCATCTTTGGGGGGAGGTGAGGCCCCGCCCAGCAGGTGACGCCTGTCCGAGCCCCAAGTTTTTCACTCGGGAGAGAAAGCTTGGCAAAGTTGACAATTCCTGAAAGTGCCCTTATTTATAGGCCTCTATAACCGATGCGGAGTTTTATTGGAAAAGAGAAGAAAAAAAAAGTGCCGATTTCTAAAATAAAAAGAAATCTTATATCTAGTTTGGCGATTGGGAGCGACGGGGATTAAGGCGGGGCGGGGGCTGGAGGGGGACCCCTCGAGAACCCCCATGGGGGAACAGGACCCCCACCAATGAGGCCGTTTCTATGTGCGACGGCGCTCCCCCCATCGCCATTTCCTGAGCAATTTGGAGAGCGATCTTGTACGGACATGAGATGCATTCGCTCATTCGGAGTGTGAAAATCCAGGAGGGGGCGCTGGGGCCTTGCCCCTACCCCCCGGGCCCCATTTAACCCCTCCCAGGAGCCACCCCTATTGAACCCTATCGGTAATGACATCAGCTGACAATTGAACTGCCAACTAGTGGCCTGGGGGACGAGACTATCCCATGGCGATCGTAAAAATGCTGCCTAAAAGTAAGGCCAAAAAAGCGGGGATAAACAGGATCTGGATTATTTATACCCCCCACCCCCCAGCAGCACAAATACGCGCTTGTGTTCCTTGCTGGAAATCACTACCCCATTGGCCTGCAGTGCCCATTCATTTAAGGCTATTTTAACGCCACTGTTGTTTTTTATCCGTTCACCCCTCACTTTTGATTTAATCCCCCCCACACGTTGGTCTGCTTTAAACCCCCTTCCCCTTGTTGTCATTTTGATCCGGACACTGTTGTTTCAAGAATGGTGCGTTGTGAGCAATGGGCTGATGCTCTTAAGTAGTTTTGACAAGTTTATGAATGGGGAGAATTTGAGATAATTTTGATTGAATCAAATTTTTTTGTGTGTGGGTGGCGTCCACGAAACCTGCGCGAAATCACCGAAAAAGTGTTAAAAATCGGAAAAGTTTGGGAATGTGGAAGCCGAGTTTTACTTTTGGTGTATTGCTGGGATGCACAAGGGGGAGCTTTTGGTTGCGTGACATCGGTGGCAGGTTAAGTTGAACTAAGAATTATTTTGTCGAACTGACAGGGTGTCTGCTGGCCATGATAAAGATGTTAGGGAATTGAGGTCATGGAAGTGTTGGGAAAAGTCGTGAAATTAACAGTAGGGTTATGGAAGTCATGGGAAAGTCGTGGGATTTTCGCGCTTTGATTCGAAAATGACCACAAATTGAATAGCTAAGGTTCGCCTGTATGTTGCAAGAAAGTACCAAATGTCATCTGATTGGTGGAGCGGCATCGTATAATACCACTTGAATTTTCCCCCTTTATGGCAACATGAAAAAATTTGTTAAAAATACCAAAGTGATCGACATCCGAGTGTGATGTCATTATCTTGTGTGGGAGGAGGGATTGCTCAGTTTGGAAGTCATTACGTTTTGCAAACAATTTGGCTATGACGTTTTTTTTAATTTTAATGTTGATACAAAATTCGCTCGAGGCAATACTATCACTATATTATGATGACACGAAACTAGCAAACTCCATATTTTAAAAGGCATTGAAATTTTTATAAAGTCGTTGAAAACACATGTACCAAATAAGAGTGGACGACACGTTGCACCAAAGTTCCCAAACCGGGAACTTTGTAATAATAGTGCGTAAATAAGCAAATTCGAAATGAAGGTAATGCTCAACTTTTTGTAGCATGCACTCGAATTTTTCAGTTGCCATCTACAGCCGTTTATTGGTGTACAAATTCATAATGCGTTCGAGAGGCATTCTAGGCCAATGTTATCCAATTTGATAAACTACTTTTGTTTGGGAACAGCTGATCAATTTAGGCTTACGATGGGGCAATTGTTAGTTGATACGATGAAGGGCATGCTAATGCGCGGCCGCAGAGGGCGCTGCAGTCGAGCCGTGACACCCCATACCGCCACTTCCGGTCACGGCGCTGCTGCTAATCGCCGTTCATCGCCGTGTAAGAGACGCGCAAAATACTGCTAATAAAGCATCGTCTCCCCCGCCTAGCGCGCCCTCGGCCCCTCGCAGCAACCCCGCCTCTTATTACCATGGCAACTAATGGGTGAAGAATTTATATTTATTTTAAAAGCAGAACTCGATGCTTTTGGGTTCTGAGATTACGTTCGTTGCTGCAAAGTTTGGTAAACATCAATCACTAAAGTTAATATTTGAACTGCAACTTCACATAGCATGCGTGTGTGTGTTTGTGTGTTGGGGAGCGGGATCCCCCCCACCTTGCACGCTGCACCGCATCCTTTTCTCCCACCAAGAAAGGGGGGCGCCACGGGGGGTGGGGTCGTGGGTGTGAACGCGCGACAATACCCGACACGGGGGGTGGCAGGGGGCTAACAGGAGCGACGAGAAAACAGACACGAAGATGGAAATGTAACCACAACAATTGAGGTGAGATTCGGCCAGTGCTAAACCGGAGGTAAACCAACAGTGGTTGCGAAAGACTGATTAAGGATTGCAAACTTTTTGGCACGTGCATTTTTTGACCCCCAAATGTAGCCAGTTTGCGTCAAATTTCATTGCGGGCTAGTTGGAAAACTTCCTTTTGCAAGGTGGTGGGGTCAGATTTACCCAAGTGCAAAATGTTACATAAATTTTTATCATTGTAATAAAATTGTTATCGTGGTTAGGGGGTTTGTTTCACAAAAAATGGACTGGAGGGGGGTGAGGTCCGGACAGCTCGGACTTCCGGCTTTTGTTTTTATGAAACTAGCTTGACAATTTCCTGACAGATTGAAACCTTTCTATAACGACCACTCGCGAGAATGGAGTAACGTGAATTGAATTTGAGTATCAGGACAAATTGCAAAAACTTGGCGCATGATGACAGTAGTGTCCTTGTTATGATTGTCATACAATGAAACTAAGGTCTTGAAAGTCATGGAAATACCATACATTTAACTCATGGAAAAGGCATAAATTGAAAGTCAGGCCATGGAAGTAATGAAAGTCATAAAATAAAACTTGGGACATAAAGAGTCATAAAAAAAATAAACTCATGAAATTTCATTGAGGTCATTGAATATTTGCCTTTGATTGATTACTGCACATTTTACTACATTCAGGTTTTCCTCACCCTTTGTTGAACCAATTTTCTGCACTTTTGATACCATCGAACTAAGTAGCTCATGTTGACCTTTGGAATTGACCTTCTTGCAATGGCTGAATGTTTTATAGAATGGTCCAGATTTATTATACCACCCAAACTACAAGTATGAAGTCAGCAACTTGAAAGGGATGGGGTTGTTAACCAAATAGTCATGATTAAGAAAAAAAATTGGTTGAAATTCACCAATTGCCAACTAGTTTCGTTAAAAAAACACTGTTCTTTTGTGGTATTTAAATCTGTCATGCTTTCCCTCCAGTCGAAATTTGATTGGCCACTGACGTGATCACACTGACTATGATTTTCTAGTAGGCATTGAGAATTTGTCGATGTCTTGGAAAAGTCATTGAGTGGTCATTCATTAGAGAGGCGTAGGGTGTCAAGTAAGTCGACGACATTTTTGAAAGACGTAGTTAATTTCCTGTACTTAGTCTTCTCGTTGGCGGCGCTCCATCCGTGTTCTCTGTTCTCCTTCCGTTTCCCTTTGTGTTGTCGATTGTGTGCAGTGCGTCTCTCAGTGGCAGCTCTGGGGGACGGAGGGGGGTGGGGGGTCGACCCCCCCCCCCTTACGCTTCCCTATCCCCTTCGCATGCAGTTCTCTTCTATCTCTAGCGCCATATATTGAATGTTTGGCCAAGTACATGCAAATATTTATGTTTCGCAAACGCTTTCACGGCTCTAATCGGATAGTTGGGCACGTTCTGTGTTTGTGTGCTGGAATTGGAGCTCGATTCCATCGGATTCTGCGGCAGAATGTTGTGTTATTGTACACACGAGCTCTTCCCCATCCCCCCCCCCCTTTTTGGGCTTCCTCTTGTTCGGTGCTTCTGGGGGGTCTGGGGGACGGGGGACAAAAGCCAGGGGCTGAACTTTGTCGAGCAACTTTGGTCAAGTCCAGTCCCTTTGAGTGACTAGCAAAATCGGCCAATTGTAATTTGTACGTTCTGTGAAGAAGGGGGGGCGCCCCCCTCACACCCACATAATTTTCAGTGTTGCTTGTTCTTACTCAATACCACAGCCTCTGTGTATATACATAAACACGGTGTGTGTAGAGCGCTCCTCGCCGTGTTTGCGGCAAAACTTGTCAAACACAAATGCAAACATTTCCCAACGACATCCCAGAAACTTCTCTGCTCGCTCTAACTGAATTTGCGCAGCTCTTTTTTGCCTGCGAAGGCGATTGGAATTTGGGTGAAAAGGTGGTGGAGGGGCTCAGGGGGTGGTTAGACGTCCCGAATCAAGAGGGATCATCGATTTGAGGGTGCTTTGCATGCGTGGGAGAGGGATGTTGGATTGGGTGGCCTCGCCGCGTGAATGTCAGCGCCATCTGTGGTGCATTCTGCGCATTAAGTCTCGATGATTTGTAGTAATGTTTTGGGGCTCAAAATCCTAAGATGGAATGATAAAAATGACATTCGCGAGGCGGCAAACAAGTTAGCTGTAAATCGACCTATTAGAAATAGTCCTAAATATTTAAAAAAAAATTGTTCTGGTAAAAAGTTCCAATTGCCTCGCATGCATTGTAATTATCTCAAATTCCCTCTTGTGGAAAGAGCCCTTTTTAGTTAGGTTATATCGCACCCTGGCAAGAATAATAAAATGTAATGGCTCGATGTGCTGCCCCTAACCGCCAGGCAATCACTGCTAGCATACAGCATACCAATGTCCAAAGCACACTCGTATCGTTATTGTTATTATTATTATTTGTTTATTAGCACTCACTAAGAGCAAAGGTACAGTAAATGTACAAACAGTTAATGAAGCAAAAATGTATTAAGACATACAAAACATTGGTTGAGCGAAAGCGATGCCTGAATATGGATGGCATTTCACATTTGTAATAGGTAATGTTTAATTATCTTTTTCCAATGGATACAACATGATAATGCTTATATCATCGCCCCAAAAATAAAGCCATTTATTTAGTTACTTTCTTCACAAAATGTTTCCTAAAACTAAAAAAAAATTGATTTCGACCACAATTTCCATTGACCACCTGCTATCAGCTCACGGCGGCTGAAGTGGCAACTGCAAAGTTTTATATTAAAACTTGCTCGCTTTCCCTTCCTTTTTTCTTCACTTTGCCCACCCACATCTATTTAAATTATTTGGGCCGCCCGCCATTTCCATTTTATGTCAAAATGTGACGGTCAGCTGAACCGGGAATAAAAGCCGAATGGCCGAACCGGCATCGGAGCTCCGAATTAAGACCATCTGTCACACCTGGGGTCCATTCCGAGTCAACTGGCATTTTCGGACCCTGCCAGGCTCCTTAAGCCCCCCGTCTTGCATATAAATACGCCATTTGGTGGCGCTTAGGCACGCGGCGAATGCTAAGAGGGTGGGCTCGGCAGCGCCACCTACGCAGATCAAAAATCGGTCGATTTCGATAGGGGAATTTGGGGGAGCAAATGCGCAATATCCACACCAGTGAGAAAAACAGGTGTAAAGTATGGCTTGGGTCCACTCTGGCCAATGGACAAAGTCGTCATGTGCAGCCGTCTACTTAGGGGGCCGCCGCTTTGGCCCTTGTTTAAATTTTAATATCTGTCACATAAAGTTGGCAAAATGGCGCGATTGGCGCTACGGCGCTGTCACTTGTCACCCCGCGTTTGACTATCAAACGAAATTTATAATCTGCATATATCACACGCGTGTCACGCGGCGTTTTTTCTCGCCCCCCACTCGGCTGGCCACTCCACAAAATCCGCCGGTTTTTATGGGGGATTTATGCGACGGGGTGACCGAGTGCGGCCGCCATCTTTGGGACGCATTTGGAACCCACGGATGCCGCAGAATTTCTGCAAAGCCTTCGAGCTGGGCCCCCAAAATATGCCTCGAAATTTTATGAAAAGGGGACCCAGGTGCAATTCTGTGGCAACTTGGGCAAATGATATTCACTCTTAAGAAATTAGGTGATTGAACTGCCTTCAGGTTATCATCAGGACCATTTGAGGTGATAGGCTTTGTGTTGCAAACACAAAGGTGCTTATTAATAGCATTTCCAATTTTAAACTCCTTTAAAGGTGCTTCGCAGAAAACTGCTACTTGGAGGAAGTTCTCAGAGGCAAAGTAATCCGAGTAACAATTATCAATCTTTCATTGTTTTTTATGTTTTTTGTACTTTTATATCTAGGCCTACTTGGGGTTGCCGATGACCACTACGTGTCACGTGACTTAAACTGTTGTTAACATTGATAGCTAGTTATCTGAGCAACAATTAGCAATATTTCATTGTTTAGTATCAGATCCCAGGATCCAGTCCCACGAAAGTACGAGTTATTAATTTTTAAAAGTGTAATTAGGTTTACTTGGGTTTGACGTCAATCGAAAGCAAACTTTTCTGTATTTTAGTACAGATAAAAACTGCAATCCCTGTTGCAGTAGTACCATTTGCAATCACAATGTTCTGTAAATGTAATCACACTTTTGGTGTTGAAATAAGGTATTTATAAGCAATCTTATTAGGCGTTTTCGTAAAGGTGTTGGGTGCACCTTAGCTTAGGGGCGCTTATAATAAGGCGACAACTAATAACACCTTTAATTAATAGTGCTTCGCAGCACCAACTTTTTTAGTGCAAACCCTCATCGTGCTATATTCTCTTGTTTTAGATTCTTTTTTAAAGTGCACTAATGTAATCGATGCCAATTAACAAATACTGGACTTTGTGCTAAAATCGCGTGTTCGGACTTGGCAAGTTTGCGCGCGCGCAACTGTCGACGATCGTTGAGAATTTAATCGAAATCCGCCAATAGCCCGACAGAAACAATAAACACCTGCTATCTGATTTAGGCCCTGACCCCAGTTTTCAAAGTGCTGACTCTTAGCGCTGGGGGTGTCCGGATGGTCGGGGGGCCAATTGTATCAGAAAAATCTCTGGAAGTGGTTTGGAAATAAAAAACAATCGGGGCTTTGAAGTTTTTGCGATCAGCAAACTATTCGTCAGGATGTTGTGCCGAGAATGTCAAATATTTTCAATTTGTGGCTGGCTGGGGGAAAATGGCCGCTCGGCACGTGACCCCACGTCGAAAGCGGCTCATTTGGACCCACTGGGAGCCATTTTGACGATGAACTGGGATTACACCTTTATCCGCGGTCTCCCTCGTGTTTTCACATATTACGCCCCCTCAGAAGCAACGCATCTCAAGTGCAATTTCTAGGTTCGAATCCCGCGCGGATTTGAGCAATTTTTCTGTAAATCTCTTCGGGAGGGGACCTGGCCCGCGTGCGACTAGTTTAGAATTTTGTGCCTTTGCACCCCACATTTTATGGCAGTGTTTCAATGTGTGCTACGGTATACGCCCTGCTCCTGCATAGACTCGTAAGATGACAGTGATTGCCTGGTGGTTAGGGGCAGCTAAAACAGACCTTGCATTGTTAGATTAGGAGCCGTGCAAGTATTATATCATCATCTTAAGAGGGGGCAGCCAAATGATGATATGATTTTTAGACATTTGATCAATTTGTTGGCCAAAGACTGCGTTATGATTTATGGGAGGGGGTTCTGGTAATGATGACATGGAAGGGGTTCCAGAAATCGCTAAAAGTAGAGGACATAATATACTTGATCATCTTCTTAGTTTAGTTTAGATTGAATTACAAATACATTGATGATAAAGGATAAATTCCGATTATCTGCACATTCGGAGCAGGGCATACACTAATATGTAAATTTGTTTACCAAGTCAAGGGGGATGCATGGCAAATATGCATTCTTAATTGAATGAGCGTGGTCAACTAGGAATGTGATTGGTCTTGCATTCATTTGACTTGAGATTGAGTTTTCAAATGGAAATTATTCGTTTCGTCGGAAGTATGGAAGTCTTAATTCCATTTTATTCTTTGCGATTTGTTGCGTGCATCAACATGGTCGCCGTGCCTTTTTTCCAAGTTCGAAGCTATCATTGCTCTTAAATTGAATTTGCAGATGGATGTGTGATTGAAGCCCGTCTGAGTTTAGATTGAAAAAGGGGGAAGGGTCAATAATATAAAAAAGCAATATACGCCTTTCCTTATGCTTTTTTTCTCCTGTTTTTCCTCCAAAATAAAAACGACGAAGTTTCGTTTTCAAATTGAACCGGTTCTGTTACGACAAAAAAGCCAAATGTTTTCATATATTTTATAAGAATTGTTCGAGCCGAGGAGGACCAAGAGGGTCTCCCTAAAAAATATAACTTGTACGCGGGGAAAAAACAAAGAGGTTGGAAGGGCCTCATGTCCATCTGACTTTTGATGGTGGCAGATGCCGGATTCATAGGGAAAAGTCCCCCTCCCCCAGTTTTTCTAACACATCCGGTCCACTCTTGAATTATTAAATCCACAAAAGATGTAATCGAATTTTTCGTCCTAAAATCGAATTGTAGCATCGAAGCTGGCCGCTGGGTTTTTATGCACTTTCAGGTTGCTGTCTCGATGTCAGACAGTTGTTTGAGGGCCATGCACGAAATACGTCCGAGGATTTATGGGGTGTGGGTTTAGAATATAACACTTAATTTTTTTAAATTCACCTATTTTGTTTTGGGTCAATAAGCCATATAATTAACTAGTGAAACTACTTAATTTTTTCCATAGCTGTTTCTTATAAACGGAATTGTATGTGTGGTTGATCTTAGTAAGTGTGCTTTATTTTTTTAAATAACTCATATTTAGTACAAAATTATTATAAATGGTTGCATAATCTTTAAACTGGTTCATATTTAGAATTTTAAGTTCTTTAAAAAAAAGTGTATTGTAGCCAAAATTATTTAAAAAAATTAATGTAAATTATCTGTATGCAGGTACATGTATGACGGACACGTGTAGTTAATGTAAAGGGTAACAAATTCCCTGTTACAGAATGGGCAATATGCGTTTCGCCAAGTAAACTTTGTGTGAAAATGACCCTTCCCATTGCCCCTGTTGGGCGGCAATCACTGCTAGCTTCGGTGCAATGCGTGGTTGTCCGCTTCGCTTTGGCCCCTGGTTTTAGCATGCACATGTAGCACGTTCCAAAACGGTCCGTTGACGGGGGTGAATAGTAAATCGAACGTTAAGAGCCCGATCCGTTATTTAGCCACGTGTGAAAGCCGTAAAAATGCTCGGATTTTGTGTCGGATTAGGAGAAAGCAGGGCCGGCCGTGCGTACTCTGGATGAATTGCTTTGAATTTCGCCCGAGTTTCCGGTCAACTGAGTGTCCGCGCATCCAACCAGGCGTGCATTTTAAACTGGGCTCGAGCACTCTTGACCGCTGCTTGACCAGGCGTTCGGATAACTTTATTAGGCCGGCGTCGCTGTTATTTATGGAAATTTGAACTCGGCCATGTTGGGAGTCGGGGGCGCAATTTCCGGCTGAAAACATGCATGACGTGATGCTCGCCCCACCTTCCTTTTTCGATATTTTGGTCATGGAATTCGTCGGACATCTGAATGAGTTCACCCCCACGCTACTTGAAACTTGCATGTGACGTGCAGTCATGGACAAAAGTTAGTTGAAACTTTGAAACTTACAAAGACTACCGTATATTGGTCGTGTGGTAGTGGCTGTAGTTGTTAGTCACCAATACGCAGCTAATTTTTAAAACTGTTTTAGTTGAGAAAAAGTAGTTGCAATGACAACTAATATGTTTATTCGACGTTGTTGCTTGATAACTAACAATTAATTCCGTAAAAATTTGTTAACGTTTTTTGAACGTTGAACCTATTACGTCAACAACATTGATCCTAAACTTTAAACCTTTGATCTTGAAATGGTTCTGCAAATCTTTGGGTAACCCAATAAAGCTAAAACCAATTTTAAATGACGTTAACAAATATTAGTTCTCAACTGGTAGTCAATCACCAATTTCGCATAAACTAATTAGTTGTTAGCTGTCATTGCAACTTTTTTTTTCTGAACTAAAACAGTTCATTCCAACTAAACTAAAACACTTAAAATTAGTATTAAGGGGTGGGTTTACCTAAGTACACAAATGGTACAGCATAATTTAAGAACAATGAAAATTGAATGAAATATACAGAATATAACATTACAATAACAAAATTGATAAGCAAGAAATGATGAAATGTATGAGTGACAAGCCACCCTAGAACACAATTTTTAAGGAAACTAAAAGCAAAATTAAGGACAGCATATGCTTTCAAAAAATTGGGTAGAGGTGTTTTTTCTTTGTGCAGCAACACACCTCGAAATCCACTTCGAAAGTTTAAAGCAAGGGGTCATGCACAAATTACTTCCATCGGGTTTTCAACTTTTTTACCCCATACACCCTTCTTTGGGAAAAAATGTTATTAAGCAATGTGCAGAATATTTTTTACCGAATTGGTTAAAGGGGACATTGGGTACTGAAGGAAAGTTTAAAAAGTTTGAATTGTCTAGAAACAATTGAATTTTAAATGTTGAGTGAAAATGAATTGTTCATTATTATACCAAACATTAGTATTTTAAGATTGTTTAATAGGAGAAGGTTGTCAATGTGACCATGCCCTCGGCGCCGCAAATCCCCATTTCGTCCTCCCCTCGTTGGTAGGCACGAGCGATTTTTGCCTTCACAACGAATGCTAATATTTATGGAATATTAATTTCCACTTTGCTCGTTTCTTATTTATGGGAGGCTGATTTTTTTTCACTCCTTTGTTTCCAACGGGGTTGATGTGGGACAACACGAAGAGGAAAAGGATTGGGTTGAGAATTAAAAAGGCTGTTATTATTAAGGGAGAGAGCCTGCGGAGCAAAAAAGAGGGGACCCGTAATACTCCACACACCCATCTGTGTCCTCATCATTATCGATTTTGGCTGGGCTCCAATCATGGGTGTCAACTGTGCTACAACTGGGGCCCCATAAACCCGTCCCCGGACCCTGGCGCGCATGCGCGGCGCCGTTTTTGTCGCCCGGGAACCCCCTTCGTTTCTTTTAGGCATTTTTTTGTTTGTTTGTTTATGCGCATTTCCTGCGGGGGTGGGGGGCGAGCATCCCCCCAAGTCCCCCGATCTTGTTTTCTGAACGAGATGCCAAATTAACGGATTTTTGAGTTCAAGTTGTTACCGTGCAGTGCTGTTGGCAAAAGCAGGGTAGCTTGGGGCAACCGATGGGGGTACCTATAGTATGGGCCCATACACTGACCATGATGAAATGTCAGTAAAAGTGAATAATTGGTTTACAATAACGATTCAGGCAGTGCAACTATTGCCAAATTCGTTTTTTTTAAAAATAAAATGCAAAAAAAACTAAATTCAGACACATCATTAATTAGAAATTGAACTATCATTACGTTTACATGCAGTCTTTACGTTCATCTAAGTCACTTTGACTTGACTTAAGTAAATATGAAGCCAAGCCAAGGTAGGCAAAACAGGTTTACGTGCATGATTTACTTAGATAAGCGTATATGGCTAGTGCATAACGTAAGAGCCTAAAAAGTTGAATGTCTATTGCATTCCATTTGTTTTGGAATAAAATTGGCTGCCACTGTTTTGTGGGATTTTTTCACTTATACCGTCCCATCCGTCCGTGCAATTCGAGTATATCATCCAGTTATGTAATTTAGATTGTGACCTTTATGTTCATCCTGTAATGGTATTCACGTAGATGCTACGGAGATCCAAATTTAAATGCGTCAAAGATTTCATTCCAGTCATGCATTTCAGAAAATTGAGTTTTTTTTGACAAAGTTGTGCTCTTGAGTCTTTGTAACTGTTTTCAAAACTTGACATGCTTTTCGATTTTTCTTGCAGAATGCTCGAATTCAGGCCCTTAAAAAGCATCAACAACATTGCAACAGTGCGCTGCTATTGGGTGGGCTGTTCGGTCAACACCAGGGCCAGTTGTCCTCTTCCGTCCATCTGTCTTTGCAACAGGCCTCATCCCCTCATCAGCAGTCCTCGAGGGGTCCCTCGTCCGTCAAGCCCTCTACTTCGCCTCCCAATCCGGCTTCACTCTTAATCATGAATCCTCAGCAGCAAATTCAACAGCTTTTGCAACAGCACATCTTGAGCCCGTCTCAAATCCAGTCGATTATGCAGCAGCAGACCCTTTTCTTACAGCAACAGGTTAGTAGTAGCCCTTGCCCGACTTTGCAGCAGCACATCTTGAGCCAGTCTCAATTCCAGTCGATTATGCAGCAACAGACCCTTTTATTACTGCAACAGGTTAGTACTAGCCCTTGTCCTTCTCCACTTCAATGGAGCTGTGGCGTTTGAAAGTGTGATGTTTTGGGAGAAAATTTCAATCAGTTAGCTTAGTTAGGTATCAAGCAACAGTGGCTTTAGCAGGAGTCCTTCCTTACGCATGGAAAGGCCTTATTCTGATGCTGCCTAATTGTACCAAATGGGTTCAAGACCAAAAAAGAACCCTTTAAAGCCTATGTTCTTAGACTTCTTTGGATATATAGCCTCCAATGCTTGACCGTAATCCATTTTTAATATAAAAATTTAAATCTTCTTGAAATACACGCCGTAGGCAAAACTTTTTCATTTTATAATGGATTTGACGTGCATCTTGCAAAGAATAATTTTAAATGAAATGCCGGTAACCGAATCTAAGAATCGTATTATTTTTTTTTGGAATGAATAATTTTACAATTTAAAAACCAAATGGATGTTAAGTTTAACATGCACTTGAAAAATATTCATACTAATTCATTTTTATTATTATAAATTTACATGGGGTGCATTTTTCTTGAATTAACAAGCACTTGTGCAAATAAATCATTGCCGGGGAAAACTTTTGATGATTCTTTTAATTTTAAGCACTTACGAATTTTGGGTTTACTATTGCATTTTCCCTGGTTTTTACCCATACGCCATACATGTACATAATGAGAAAGGGATTGGCATGTGAGTTGTCAGTGATTGCCTTCGTGCAAATGCTGCCCTATAAGGACATGTAAGGTTAGGTTAGTTTATGATAGGTTAGGATAAACACAAAAATCCCCCAAAATGCTAATTATTTCCAAAATAATTTCAAGTTCTCTGATTTCTCTCCGACAGCAACAGCAGCAGCACCAGCAGTTCGCCGAGCTCAGCCGGAAGCAGATGGAACAGGCGCTGACGCATTTACAGGAACAATTGCAGGTCAACATGCTTCAACAGACTCAGATTATGCAGCAGTTGAATTCGGCCGCAGCCAACTCCGGGGGCAATGCGGCCGGGAACTCTTCACCGTACGAGAAGAAGAACTGCATCTCCAACTCGTCCAACGCCAGCAACGCTCTAACTTCCTCCTCTTCAGTAAGCACGAACTCTAGCGCAAACTCCACCTCGAACAACAACTCTGTCGCAGCGGCATCTGCTCACCGTTTGCAGGCTGAGCTGAGGCAACTGGCCGTTCAGCAGCAACAACTCATGTCCCAGTTCCAGGTCACACAGAGGCACTACCTGCTGCAGCAAGGTCTGGGTCTCCAGCATCTGGTCGTTCCTCAAGGTACGGACTGTCTAGATATATGTCAACATTTTTTTTTTCAGTTTTTGTCTCATCGCCCCTTTTGCCGTGCCCCCGCTAACCGATCTCTTTGTACCAGTAGGTCTGACAGCAGCCGAGTTGCAGAGCCTGTGGAAAGAGAGTGCCCTGGAAGCAGAAGGCTCGATGAAGAACGGAGGTTTGGGCGGTGGCAACGCAGCACGTTCCGCAGTGTCTGGCTCCAACAACAGCGGCGGAACCACCACACCCACCGCGAACGGACTTCTGGACTATGCGTCCAGCTTGACTGACGACGAAGACCACCCACCCCACCAGCCATCCTCCCACCATCACTCGCATTCCCACTTGCAGTCGCATCACCACCACCACCACCATCACCACGCTGCGCTCGGACATTCCCACCCGACCGGACACTCGGTGTCTGCGCCACCCTCCGCCAGCCCGCCCACCCACATGCTGTATGGGCACGGCGTCTGCAAGTGGCCGGGGTGCGAGACTGTTTGCGAAGATTTCCAGTCGTTCATGAAGTAAGTTATGAATGCGCTCGTTTCGTGTAGCGTGGCACCAGACAAATATTAGATCTTTAGCTCAAACAACTTTTTTGCAGGCATCTGAATACCGAGCACCAGCTGGACGATCGCTCGACTGCCCAGGCCCGTGTCCAAATGCAAGTGGTCAACCAACTGGAACTGCAACTGAACAAGGAGCGGGAGCGCCTCATGGCCATGATGCAGCACCTGCACATGAAGCCCAACATGAACTCCATGAACTGCGGGCGCATCGGTGCCAGCAGCAATGGCGGCAGCATGGGCAACAACGGCGGCAATGGACAGCATCCTCAGCAGCCCTCGCCGGATCTTCCCAAAATGGAGGCCGCAGCCGCTTTGCTGAATAAGCGCATGGGTGGAGGAAACCCGCTGTCCTTAAGCATGTCTGGCGGCAGCGCCGGCCAAGGCAATGGCCCGCCCCAACTGCCTACACCACCCATCTCATCGTCTCCGGCGGCCGTTGCGCCCATCTCGATCTCCACCCCTCAGTCGCTGATCGTGTCCACTGCTCGGCCTCCCAGCCAGCTGCTGCAGCCACCCCACAGCACGCCTTCCGGCCATATCCGGCGGCGCATCAGCGACAAAGCAACTTCCCTGGCATTACCAACAGGTTGGTTGCAATCAGGATCTCTAGGTAAACCTAAGGGCGTGCCAATTGGCTTTTTTTCTTTTACGGTGGATTCCGGTGTTGGCGGTCGAACATGTATGGTCTGTCCAAAATTCGCAATGGGTCAAACTGGCATAGATCACTAGGCTTGACTGTTTAGAGCTGTTAGAGCTGCTTGTTTGTCTAAGTTCTGGAATAATAATCGCCTCCGGGCTGTTAATGAAGTCGGGCAATTACTCGGTGCAGTTGCTCATGCGGATAACACGCGAATGACAGCAGCCCTGGGAAGACGGCGCAATTCCACAATAACATTTCAACAGAGATGGCAATTTTGGAAATTGGTGGAATTTCGCTTCAAATTGGTCGTTAGATTATTACTTTAAATTAAGGTAGTTTGATTAATGCGGATTTTGTCAAAAATACCCCTTCTTTTTAGAACAGATCATATTGTTTCGAAGTTCAAGTCTACGGGTCTCATTGCTTATTGTATTGTATTATATTGTTGCTTACTAATTTTCTGGCTTTCCAGGTTTGGATCTTTCCGAAAGTGTAAGGCGACCTCGTGTGGCTGATCGGTCAAATCTGGACATTTCCGATGGTAAGCTTTTTGCTCAGTATTCAGCACTTCCACATAATCCTAGCCCTTAGACCTTCCTGAGAACCACCATGCACAAAAATCCCCGTTAGTTTATCCTCATTCCTCAGAGCACCAAGCACTGGCCCAACTTCTTTTAAAACTTTTTAACGTAAATTTCGAGTTGAACCTCGCGCTGCTCACTGGTCTCTTTGATGCACCAAACTGTCCCTCTTCTTCTTCCCCCTCCTTCCACTTCCCGTCTCTTGCTCCTCTTCCAAACCCGGCTGTTTCCAGGGTGTTATGGTAATAGCGGTTGCCTTAACGCCGGTGCTTCGGCTGAATTCCAATTCGGTGGGCCGCAGCCGCAATTCGGAGAAGGTGACTCGGGCGCAGGCGGGGGCCTCCATTACTATGGCAACTTGGAAACAGTTTTACTGGGGGTTAGTCATAGTCTAAGCATACAAGAAGGTAAGTCCACATTTGGGGCCTTCTCTGCTTAACAGGCCGTAGATGTTTGGGAAATGCCGGGCACTTGCATATAGTAACTGCGGCTTCGTGCAATTAATGTTACGTGTTTTTTTCTTGACCAGAAATCCAGCGTAACCGAGAATTCTATAAAAATGCGGATGTGCGCCCTCCATTTACTTATGCCTCTCTGATCCGACAGGTGAGTGTTTTTTATGTAGGCAATAAGAATGCGTTTGGGTTTTGAAAACACTATGCCAATTGAACACTAAAATTTTTCAACTTTTTTTTCAGGCAATTATCGAAGCGCCCGACAAGCAACTTACACTAAACGAGATTTACAACTGGTTCCAGAACACTTTCTGCTACTTCCGCCGTAACGCCGCAACTTGGAAGGTAATTTTCTAAACAATATTTGAATTCGCTCTCTATTTTTCTCTTTCAACTTTTCTCAACAATTTTCAGTGTTTTTTAATCTCTCTTTCTCCGTTTTGTCTATTCTTACTCTATGCTTTTTCAGCACAACTTTTACTAACTGCCTTTTAAAACGTATTTGCGTAATGCAATGCAGCGACAGCTAGGTCATTTTAACACGCATGAATCGCAAGGACACACGAGGGTTACACAAAATATCGTGGGGATTAGTCGAGGCATCTGGCAATGTGGATTATCCAATTCATTCTCTTGCTAATCTTAACAATTGAATTTTTGTTGGTATTCCATAAGTAATTCTTGCATTGACTCATAATGGAGGCATTCAGTAAACTAAAATTTCAGTGATATTTAATTTCTGGCTATTATTTTGGGACATTGATTAGCAAGAGAATATTCCACACTAGTTGTTTTTCAAACAGGCAAATTTGAAAGCCCAAAGTAATCTCTGATGATGGGATATGTTTTTTTATACAGTATCCTTAACTTTTTTGTCGGAAATAGGTTTTTTTAAATAGTCTAAATTTATCACCATCTAAAACATATCTCACTTATTATGGTGAATTTTTTATTTTAAATTCAAATTTTTTAAATCTCAAAAATGTTTAGGTTAATTGACAATGATGCGGCATTCATATGCAAGTAAGAGTACTTAGGTTTTCAAATGTTCTATTTTGGCTATGGCTTAACCGTCAGGTATTTATTGAATTGTACATTACTAGCTCACGAGACATCAGCCAGACAGACAGCAATTTGATGTTAAACAGACATTCACTTAGATTAAGCATAATTATGATAAACATTAATATCAAATTACACTCAGCATTATAGTGAGATTTCGGCATGTTTTTAAGTAGTTTCAATCCTTTACCTCCTCTCTTCCTGGATGCCAGTTAGGAGGTCAAGTTTAGTCTAGTTTTAAGAAACCACTTGCTCGAGCCCTCTGCGATTTTTCTGCACGTTCTATATCTTTTTCTCTTGCAAATTGCATGTTTTCATGTCAGTATTTTTGACTTCTTCTTTGTATGTCTTGGCCTGTTTTTCTAAGATTTCCTGTCTCTTTTGGAAATTTTTTTTCAATATCTGCTTGTTGTAATGATCTGCATCTTCTTTCTTTTTATCACTTTTATAAGCACGCACTTTTGGCATGCTATTTGAAAACTAATAAATTCAAACCTGCTCTTTTTCATTTTGACAGTAATGCGGAAATATTTCCGTTTTAAGCAGAAAACGTTAACCTGTTGGAGTCAATAATGCATTCGTTAGCACAAAAATGTCAGTTCTATTATTTAGTATGAGAATTTCTCAATATCTTACGGTGGCAAAATAAAGTGAGTTTTGGGCTAAACTTTGTTGGGTTGTAAGTACATTTTGGAAGTTCGTTCATTTTTAGTATTAAAAATTATGGTGTTATAAAGCTGCCTTAAAATCCAGGTCTAGTTTCTGTGCAAATGTAGAGCAGTTTTGAATTTCCTTTTATTTCTTCTTCTCGATTCCACATTTTCTTTTTTCATATTTTTTCCTCGAAACCAAATCAGAAAGCTCTCAGTTGGCAAGCCCAACCGTTCGTTGTCTTGTTTGTGTATATTTATTTCTGTAGAATGCTGTACGACACAACTTAAGCCTACACAAGTGTTTTACGCGAGTTGAAAATGTTAAGGGTGCCGTTTGGACAGTAGATGAAATAGAATTCTACAAAAGACGACCACAGCGAGTAACCGGGTATGTGATTTCTTAACCAAAATGCCAAAATTCCCAGAGTTAATTCCACCTTCGGAGAGAATTTGAGCAAGAAACAAGCATTCGCAGGAGCAGCATCGTTACCAGGAGACATCAACGTTCAACGAAATAGATTACTCAATAAACCTTCACCTACAATGGTTGCGACTTTCTACCAGGAAAATGTGCGGGTCATATCTAATCCCCAGTATTGTTGAAGTGGATTTTAAAAGACTAAAAAAACAATTTATTAATGCTGTATATGGAATTAACTGGGGCCATTTTAATTTTAGTGTGTACTTCATTTGAAAAAAGCAAAAAGACCAAAAAAATTAAAAAAAACGATTATTTAATTATTCCACTATGGCATTATAAGCCAATGCCTAGCAATTTGTGTAGTTTCCCCAGTTCCCCTCTTAACATTCTGTATATTTCCATAGCTCCAGGAATTCAATGTACGTCGTCCATCGATCCATTGGCTGCAATCCGTTGATTCTCAGGTGGAATTCTCTCTCGGGATTTTTTCACCGGTCTTTATTATAATTGGGTGTTTTTTTCTCTTTTTTCTCTTCCTTTTTGTCTCTATCTCTCTCTGTCTTCTTCTTCTACTACTACTTGAACCACCCGACCACTTGACCACCACCTGATCATGCAATCCTTGTCCTTCCGGATGCACAGAATGCTATTCGCACAAACTTATCGTTGCATAAGTGTTTTGTAAGATATGAGGATGATTTCGGATCTTACTGGATGGTTGATGACATTGAATTTGTCAGGCGACGCCATTTGAGCAGAGGGCGCCCCCGCAAATATCTCGAACCACTACCCAACGACCACCCTCCCTACCCTACACAGTAAGCACACACACTATCCTCATCTCTATCTCTGTGTCTCTGTCTCCGAAACGTTAAAAATACACGACACACTCCCCAGTCCCGCCCAACCCCTTCCCTCGTCAATATTAGAACAACCATCCGTAGATTATTCCATGGAATGACGCCCTGGGTTACTGAGGAAATTGGGTAATTAGTGGAAATATGGTCACACTCTTAGAATTTCACTTTATATTTGGGAAATACAGAAATTTTAATTTCACTTATGCCAGATTTCATTCATGTCATATATTCATACCAAGGTCCCATTGGAATATGAACAGTAGCACAGGTGGTGGGTCTGGCAAAATAACAAATTTTTTCTGTTTTATCCAGAAAGTTCGTATCTGACTTGCAGTGCATGATGATATCAAGCCACCTGTTAATGGTTTGCCAACGAAATACCTGTAGACTATAGGATTTCAGCAATATTGTATAAGGGCAGAAAAAAACAAGTTAGACTTTTGAACAACCAAATGTCGAAATTACATAAAAATTACAAAAAAATTGAGCATCTTATTTGACAAAAGAGACAAGCTACGCTTCAAGAGGACATGCGGCAGTGAGGTCTTGTCCGATATCTCGCTCTGCCGTTCATTTTTACCCTGGCCAACCAGTTGCTGCTCGCACATCACTGAGCTGGTCAAACATTTTCGAGAAAAAGTGGGGCCGTGCATTACTCGACTTCCTTCAGCCACATCCTCGTGCCCTTGCATGACTTTAGAAAAACCCATCATCCACCGCTACCCCCACCAACTTCCCCATCCCATCCATTTGTCGTCTCTGTTGGAATGACCTGCGTCTTGCAACTCCCGACACGTAAACATCTTCTCCGCGGTCTCTCTCTCTCTCTGTTTCCTTGTACACGAGTACCTGCTCTGGAGTCCGTTAGTCTTAGCCTAGAGTAGTTGTTGATCAGATGCTGCACAAGTGTGGAATGGTGACGCGCCCTCCGCAAAGAAACCGACTAATCTTGGCTTTTGGGGTTTTGTTTTCTTGTTTTCATTTCGCTCCACGCCCGGCACCGCGCAACAGAGGCTTGCAGTCTAAGAGTCCCACCTTGCAGCAGAGTCCGACGCTGTACGGAGAGACGCTCAACGCCAGCCTGCAGGTGAGACTTAAGTCCTTTTGGCATCGTCTTTCGGATTGCGGTCCGTATACCTGCACATTGCTCTGACTAATTCGTTGTAGGTGTCTCCACTGTTGCAGGCGGCCTTGGCCGAAAGCAATTTGGTGTTCCTGAACAACTCGTCCAGCTCGTCGGGAAGTCCCAACGACATGCTCTCCGATAAGCCGCTGCTCAGCCTGTCTGGGTCTCCGAAGGTGGAGGCTGGGTAAGTGGACAATTCCGAATGCTGTTCCATGACCTGGGTAGTGAACAAAGTAGTGATTTTTAGATCCTTGTTCGGCAAGACATCATTACGTCCCAAACTGATGCAATTTTTTGACCATTTTTTTAAATACAATGTAATGGACTACTTTTGAAAACGTCTACAAAGGTCGTCATTTTTATGTCCTGTTTAGAACATAAAGGACCACTTGGAAAATGTCACCTCGTACTAAATCAATTTTTCGCAAAAATAAATGAATATGACAAAGTTACTAAATTGTTTCGAACATTGACATTTTTTTAATATTACCTTAACCCAGTATTTGCATGTTTGCATTATTTATTTATTTTTAAAAAAGTTGTTGGTTTCACATTGATAAACCAGAAAAAGCTGCGAAGTAAATTATGATTTTTTTTCCACATTTATTCACGTTTTTATAAACGAATGGGCCTTGGTAGAATTTACAACTTGGAAAAAAAAACAAGCTCTGTCCTTGAGAACAAGGCATTCTACATGGTCAATCAAATTTTTAAGTTACCATTTATTCAAGTAACGGTGATCTGATATAGTCCTGAGTCTTTGCCAATTGATATGTCTTTTAATGAAAAATTTTAGTCCATTTATTAAGAATTAGACGTCATTTTTTACAACCAGTTTGACATCAATGACGTCGGCTAGTTTAAGTTGTGCTACCTTGGGGGCGTCATTGTATTGTAATGGTTTTGTTCTAATAGTCATTCGTGTTCTGCCCAAAAGCAGGTTGGAGTCGAACCACATTCACATCAAATGCGAGCCTAGTTCCGACTCTCGCGAGTTAGATCTCAACACTTCCGACGAGCGCATGATGGAGGATGAGGACGACGAGGAGGACGAGTTGATGGACGACGACGAAGACGGGGGCCGGCAGCAGACCTCCGGCGGGACGGAGGAGGATGACGATGAAGACCGGAAGGGGCTCGACCTGGAGAGCGGCACTGAGGACGAGATGGGCAGTGAGAGGCTCAGACTGACAATGCAGACGGCCCCGATCAACCTGTTTCACCACCACCACCATGAGCAGAATCGCCTCCACCAGCGCCAGAGCTCGCCGGCCGACGATGCGGAAGACGACGACGAAGGCGGTAACGACCAAGCGCAGGATCTGACCGTGGGCCAGATGCCGGCCATAACGGCAGGCGGTTCGCCGCTCTCTAGCCAGCAGGACGCTTAGGTTGCGTCTGCGGCACCCCGTGACAATAAATGATCCGTAAGTGGACAAATGATCGGAACTAATTCAGTTTTTAGTGTAGTGCGTAATGGCATGACGCGGCGGCGTCTGCGGACAGAATCGACGCCGAACCCCTACATCATATCACTACTAGTCGAGAACATGGGACGCGATCCCCATGCACTGACGACGGCGCCGGCGCTCAGGCCAGACATGTGTGCGTTTGTATGGGTGTTGGCTAGTTCCTAGGTGCTTGTTTGCAGGACGATGAGGACACTGAAGACTGATGAAGAATTGAAGTAGCTGGGTGGCGAGAACTTTGCGACTGATGCCCTCCGTTGGATTTCAGCCCAGCGGCGTATTCCCTGCTCCACGACACGTTTTGTAAGCTATGCCCAAATGAAAGTTTTAACAACAGTCTGCTGTACCCCATTCGACTTTGCCAGGAGAGCTTTCAAGAATTTGATAGCCGTGCGCAGCCGCCGAGCAAGAATTACGTGCCATTCTTCCGATTTGAAGCATGAGGCTAGTGGGTTGATGGAATGGACATGACAGACTGTTGTTCGAGGATGAAGCGAAAGCGGAGTAGGCGCACCCCAGACGGGAGTATGCAGCGTTGTCTTACTCCGAAGGAGGTCCTGGAGTCGGGGAAATAATAGAAGCAATTTCAAAGTACAATTTTAGGTTCGAGTTCGGAATTTCTATATATAAATATAAATATATACATAACACGACCCTTCTTTCTGGGCCCGCAATACATACAAGCCGAAGCGGCCCGGGGAATGAAGCCGGAGGGACAGGCTAAACGCGAACCTATTTAAAACGCCCCTTGACCCAGTGGCTGGTCCCTCGTTATCCATGCGTTTGTTTGATGTGTTGAAGCGCACACCTGGGTCGGTCGAGAGGTGGGAGACGGGCGAAGCTCCAGTTGTCGTTTTTTTTACTTTCTTCACTATTTCCATTCCTCCGAAAGTAGCCAAATGAGGTGCCCGGGCAAGTGGAGGGCGCCACCTTCTCCTGCAACTCCACACCTCGACCGTAGCTTCCTCCTCTACCCCAGTGCTATTTTGTAGTGTTAGCAGAGCAGAATGCTGTTTTAGGTAGGGTTCGTTCAGATGGAAATGAGCTTTGGTTGTGTGCTGCCGCGGAATCGATGCTACTTGTGAATCCGATCGAATTTTAATTTTAAATGAACTAGATTCTCCAAAAGTAATTTTAATTGATAATTATTCTTGTAGCAAATTAAATTTTTAAGTGTTTTTATTCAATTCAAGTAGTGGAGATTCCATGGCCAGATTGCATCGTGCAACTGAGAAGCTACACCAACCGACACGACTAAGACCTTTTCGGATGTTGTTGCATGTGCTCTCGGTGGGCTCGCAGCAGCACGAAAGGACCTCGGCACACGAGCGGATCCGCAATTATGTACTTTTAGTTCCTTAACTTCCGCTGATGCGGAGAGGGTAATATGATGTCTTATGTTTCCTCATGATTTTGTAATCTTTTTAATGTTAAGATCCAGCTATTAACTATGCCTCGAACTACTTTATGATTTCCTAAATTCTTCCCTGCGATTTAATTATTATTAATATTATGATTATTTTTATTATTGGTATTAGATGGCGAGAGACACGGCCTGAAATCACGCGGAACTTCTGGTATCGCATGTTCCTCTAATGGTAACCGATGTTCCTGAGAGATAGAAGCTTATTGGAGGGAATAATCCTCGCTTGCATTCACATTTTATATGATATATGGAAAGACGTTCCTTTTTTTTCGTTTATTTTTCTGGTTCACGGCGTGATTTCGGGAGGTGTTCTCGCGTTGATGACGGTGCAGTTTTCCTCGGTTATATTTTGTGTTCCTTCAGCAGCAGCCGTCATCGCTCACTAACTACTTTTCATTTGTTACCTAATGCCCAGCCACCCAATTCCCCCTAATTATAATCACTATCAAAATATGCATAATTTAAACGATGGGCGAAAATAACAGAAAAAAAATGAAAATATGCAAAGACATCTGTGAATCCGGTCAAACGTATTTCTCTTTTAAAATGTCCTCTTTAATTTATTCTGAAAAATGCGCTGGTAAGACCCGATTATCGATTTTAATGCGGAAATTAAGCACCTTGGATGTCAACAGTACAAGCTAGAGACCAATTGGCAAGTGAAAATAACCGAAGCTATTCCGATCAATTTTAAATGTCTGAAAATATCACAGAAAAATTAACTTAACAATTTTTTCGTCATTATTATTTGTCAAATTCCTGCATTGATGGGACAGAACAGGTGCGGGACACCTAATGTTTTGCTCTGGTGTTTATAAAAAACGAATTTAATTAAATTTTAAACGACAAATTATCCGATGACACGAAATAACTTAATTTAGAAACTATCATACTGACTCTTAACGGAAATTTCGAAAACATCAACCTATAATTAATTATTCTTCGTTCCGAACACTCTTTCATTAGCATCATCCATAACGTTCACTTCTTGAAAGTTAGTCGATGGTGCTAGTACCAACCCGCACCGGTCTAATTCCTATTTTCCAACAATGCAAGATATTTACAATTCCAAGTTTGCATATTTTCGTTTTTGATTTTTTTCCCTGCCTTTTTACAGAAAATAGCACTATATATATAAATATATTATTTTTGTTAATTTTCGTTGTTTATATAAGAATGGGAAGTGCTTATTTGGGGTAAAGTTGGGAACCGGAAGTGCTCTGAACGAGGGAGGGAGATGCGAGAAGTAGTGATAACGAAGAAAAGCTAGTTGTGCCAAATAAAAAATTGAATTTCTTTTTTACAAGTTTTTCTCGTCTTGTGCTGGATGCGGTTGTATATCGACGTCGCCATTTTGTTTCCTTGTCCCGCATTTATCGAACAAAAGAGCACTTTGGGATGTGAAGTTATGCATGGAGCATGGGGTGAGTGACGTCATAATTGTAATTTGCATTCCAAAAAAGCTTAGTTTCTCGTAGAAAACAATTAGTGAGATCGAAATCTTGGAAGCCCCGCCCACTCGCAGCCACACGTGATTACTTAGGACAAAGTGTGCCTGCTGTACCTCAGTACATGTGTTTTTGCTAGTTTTTTAGTTTCAGCAGACTTTTTGTTGTTTCCTAATTTGCAGCAGTCGAACGCTATGTTTACTATTGTAGACTTTGACCAAAAAAAGCAATAAATTCCATAGAGAATGTATTTAAATGAACTTTTTTGATGAATTGGCAGTTATTTACATGCATCAACGGATTATTCAAAGGCTCATGACCATTACTCTTTTTCCATACAGAAAATACTGGGAAATGTAAGCTACAAACAACCATTTACAGTAGTTGTAAAGGTAAGCAACTTTCTTATTTAATTACGAGGTAAAACTTCGCCAGCAAATTACTAATTGCAATGTTGCGATGTATCATTTTTCGCAATACGGTCAACATAGCACAATCTCATCTCGAGGTACTAACACTAAAAGATTAAATGCAGTTAACCTAAACCAAAGATTGCAAACTCGCATTACTAATAACGTGCTCGTTACTACAATACATCACTTTCCAAATTGTCCTAATCTAGTGACAATTTACAATGAGTGTGAGGAGTTGATGAATCTGAGGGATAGCTGATGTGAGGGTTTCCATATGCCATGAGATATGGAATGATACTTCTTAGATTAACATATAAACTAGTTATACTATGAATGCTAACAACGATAATCTTTGTATTTTAAAAAGATTTTATTGCAATGGAATGATTGGTTCAACGTGACTATTTTATTTTGCTAGTGAACACCATGAAACACACTGGGGATGAGGATCATCCAATGTCTTGACATTTATCTTTGGCTTGAGGTGGGGAGAAACTGGATGTCTGGTGTGTCGAAATTGGCGTCAGAGGCTACATATTCGGACACCGCTATGTAGATTGCAACTACTAGGCCAATGATGCTAGCCGTGAATACTGATTTTTTTAAGATGATGAAGGTGGCGATGCACAGTCCCAAGTAAGTGAAATAACGCCCCCACTGCGTATGTAAGGAGCGCATCCATTCCGAGGAATCTAAGGGTAAGTGGAAAAATTGTATTTTTTATGCCAAAATCATTTACAAGGAATTTTGCCCACCATCTAAGAGTGGCTTGCAACTCACCAACACACAGATTCCCCTTTCTGTTATAGCGCATTTGGCATGCTATGCACTCGTCTGGGCCATCACCGGTACAACTAGCACAGCTCGTGTGGCAAGCTGGAAACATACATTTTGTGCTTGATTTATGATCTAGCATTTTTACTCTCAGAATTGGCGTTTCTGTGATACATACGTATGCAGCGGTATGATCCCTCAGTGTTGACACAGAATTGGTCACTCGGGCATATCACCTCGCTACTTGAACACTCATCAATATCTGCAATAGGTACAATACTTAGCACGCAGAACGCTGCCGATGTGTGAGGTACTTTATTAAAATTATTCACCTTGGCATCCCAATTCAGGATGATTGAGCCATCCTTCGAAACAAACCTCACACCCTTTTGGTGTTCCATCTCTACAATGCCCTTTACAGGCTTTGTGGCATGCTGAAAATTGAAACAGGGTCTATAATTTCTGTTCAAGTGCCAATGACTCGAAGATTTGCGAACAAATTACAGGCAACTAACCGATGCACACGAAGCCATTTTCAGTCGCCTCCTTGTAATACCCAGTAATGCAGTCTGTGCATTCATTGCTCGTGTACCCGTGGTTGCAACGACATTCCCCAACTCCTTTGCGCGTGCCCGCACCCTACATACACAACATATCCGTGTTATTTTTTGCCATAAAACCCAGTATGAACGTAACTGCATTCTACTCGCTCTGCATTTTCCATGGCCATTGCAAGGTTTTTCGGGGTCCCCTGGACAGGGTGTGCACTCGGGTCCATACGTGTTCGGTGGGCAGCACTCTTTCACGGTTTCGATGCAAAGCCAGTCAAACAACTCCGGATGTTCTTTTTGCTCGTGAAACCACCACCGTTCAAAGTTTTCCTCATTTTCGGCAGCCAATTTATGACACTTTTTGAGGAAAAAAGAAAACACTTATATGGCCGTGCTGTTATTCTTATTGGAAATTCAATATCACAGTTGACTGTGGTCGAAAAAAATTTCCGACCTGTGTTTGGCCTTTGACAACATCCTTACACAATTCTTCTTGTATTTCCGTTAGACGAACTTCGCTAAAAATGTGATTTTAAGGTATAAAATGCGGCAACCGTTCATTTTATTGGTACGTGGTCATGGCCTCTTTGCTCAGCAGATGGTGGATAGAATTATTAGATGCATAATTTACCTTTCAGCATATTTTCCTTGTTTTTTCTCCTCCCAGGTGGCATCGCCACCTTCAAATTTGTACCGAGATGTCCGATCAATCCCCTACAAATTATCATAAAGGGTTCTTTCTACAGTCCTTCAAGCTCCCACTGTCTTATGCTTTGTTATACCTTTTTGAAGGAAGTCACTAGCTGCTTGCAGGCTTGACACTCTGGCAGAAGCTCGGCTTTTAATCTGTCAGAATCCTTGAATGACTGAGCTTGTCCAAATATTAGGATGGAATGCAATGTGGCTAAACACGCCAAAGCTCCCAGAACAGACGACGAGCTTTGCATTTTTATTATAAATTAATTGGATGACCTGAAACATGATTGCAGCAAAACACATGCCGGTTTTCAAGGTGGTACAATGAATGAATGATTTCTGAGTACATGCATGTTATTAGAGCTTATCTCACCAGAAATACAGCGGTTCCAAGCGTTTTGGACTAAGGAGGCTATAGGTAACCCATTTCAATTGAAATTTCGTATACTTTCCATTTCATTACTTGACAATTAGCTAGCCAATACAATAAGGCGACGTGTAGCAAATCAGTTCGTCTTTCGTTGATATCACTACAAAAGGGAGGTCAACGAGCAATTATGCTACATATAATGCATCCATCATATAATACTAGGTCAGCAAAATAATACGCAAATAGGGCATTTTAGCAACTACATGTACCATTTTTATCCGTCCAAAATATTGATAAATGTATTTTTACACCAAATTTAACACATTGCAAATTTGTTGACGTCTGAGAGGAATAGGTGGCGCCACCGATACTGTAATTTGGCTATAGCGAGTTTGCTGACGTCACGACCCGGCAAATTTAAATATTCAACATGGCGATATTTTTTAAGTGAGAGAAGATTGGTTATATTTACGTATTCAAATTTTCTCTAAATTTAATTGTATTTCAGCAACTGTATTTCTGTTGTGCTCCAAACCTTACAAATATTAATTGACCGCTAATTCGGTGAAAGCCGTCGTAATTTTGTGCAATATAATGTAAGCCAAAATTTAGAGGTCAATTTTGCTCTAGATTAACAAGATTTAAAACATTTTTTTCATACATGGAGATCTTCGTTGAAATTACACCTGAGGCATGCGGCCACAGGGGCGAATATCCTATATAGCATGACAATATATATGTAGGTTAAGAGTTCCAATATGGCCGCCGTGGTTATTTACCTCTAGTAGGTGGCGCTTAACTCGCCTCCAATCAGCGTCAACAGCGTCATATAGCGTGATGTTTATTTTTACGTTTGAATCAGCTGAGGTGAGTGAGAGAGTTTCGTCAAGGATTTCTCTATTTACAAACAAACTGCAGTTTGATAAAATTAGGAGACGCAGTAGCGAATGATTCAGAACAATGTTATTGTCACGGTTGTAAGGTTGTCGCCCGAAATTAACGTTTGAAAATCGAACATTTGAACCACAAATATTTCGTGTCCAGCTGGTCATAGTCGTCTCAGTCCTGATTTATCATGTCTCCGACGAGATTTTTGGCTGGTACACATTCTCAGTTGTCAGTTTCGGCAAGTCGAGTTCTTCCTACGCATATATATTCTTCGAAGGTGGCTGCGAACGGAATTACGAAGTAAGTGAAAATTGCTTTTGAAACTCCCTTTATGTACTGTAGATCAACAGAAACACGTAGGGCCTAGCTGTCACAATGTCACACCCATATATGAGAATGTATTGAAATGGCTTCTGGTCATGGTGTGTAACGTGTCGGTTTTTATGTAATTTCGTGGTGCTCTGAATAACTTTAGAAGCTGTGCATGGCTGTGAAGTGTGAATCGCCATGGAGTTAAAAGTTTGACGTTTTATAAAACCCTATATAGCTTCTATTTTTAGAGCACATTGACCAATACAGAAGACGTCGCCCTGTGTGTTTGGGTTTTAAAGTTCATTAACAGTCTTCAGACAAAAATACGTTTGACTATTTTCTTGCTGTATTTCGCAACTTCTGTGTTTTGACTCAACTCAGAACGTCTGTTTCAGTGAAATTGCAATACCTACATACATTGCAAACTGTACCTCACAAAGTTCATTCATTCGTGAACGTACGGGTACTATACAACAATTTCTATAAAAAAAATGATTTAGGCTACCACTAGTTTCTGAGTGTTTGTGTACATGCTGAACATTTCTGAAGTTTCATCCCAAATATTGACTTTAGCTATTTACTGCAACCAAAACTTACTATAATTATCTTCACTGTTTCAAATTGTGAGCAAGATGTTACTTAAATATTTGAAAGCATTGCTCAATTAATTATTATAAAACAGGTCCGCTTTCAATCTTTGTGCATTAGTGCTATCGCACTCCTGCTTCGATCAGTGCAAAAAAAATACAATTTATTGGAAAAGGCAGTTTGTAAATCTTTTTCTCATACAGCACCATTATTTCAGAAGTGACAAACTTGCCAATCCTGATAATACTGGGGTTAGCAAATGTAAAGTAACCACTGAGTCTGAAGTTGGGGTGTGATAAGTCTGTCAAAAGCTGAGGGTGCAACTCCATGAGCAATATTGCGAATGACAGAACACTTCACCTATCTAAAAAGGTTGAAATTTCGCATTTACAAATGTAGCAACATGATGTAGTGATTAGACGTCTCATGACTTTTGACGTTTTGGTGATATTTTGGGTTCAGTCGAGCTCAAGGTTAGGATTGGCCTTTCTGATGATCCTTTGGGAATTTCCTATACTCTTAACCAGATAACCAGTTAGATAATTATAATTGGCCGTTTTAATTTAGAGCTACTAGAATTGATAAGCGTTTTGCAATCTCAACACACCATTGATAAATACAATAAAATCCAGATTGAACTGGTAAATGCTGTAAATAATGTCAAGGTCGATGATACTACAGTGAACGTGACGTAACGTCAGCATAAGGTGATCTACAAATTCTGGAAACATTCCAGCTCTTCCGGGAATCCTTTTCAAGCCTCACGTGACCTTGTAGCAGCACGAAATAACCCTTTGCATTTCGCCACATGCTTACACAAGGTTATTGTTGTTTTGAATTTTCTAGAAAGTCACCTCCTTTGGTGTGGGCCAGGAATCACAAGACCCTGCAAAGGCGAAGTAAACTTTCATGGAACCTAATCCAGGATGGAGTCCGGCTTCAGCAATGTTTCGCCACCAATCAGGCTGCCTTCACTTTCTATTCGTCATCGTCCTCCAGCGGCGCAACTCAAAAGAGCATGGCGTCGTCAGATCCCAGCCTTCAGGTACACGAAACCTCACTTGACCACTGGCTAAAGGGTATCCCAATTCATCTGACTTCAGTCACGTATAGTCTGCTGTTGAAATTCAAGACTTGGTCCAGTCATTCGGGAATAAAATCTACACCCTCGGAAGTAAAATTTACTTCTTCAGAATCAAAGGCTGCACCTTCCGAAATAAAAGTTACGCCTCCAGTAATAGAACCTAAACCTGCAACCCAAGCAGTGCAAACTCCGGTCATATCAGAGAGTGTCGTCCACGTCGAATCTAAGCCCAAAAGGGATTCAGACTTGAAGCGTCCATCTGTAGAGACAAATGTTCTGGTCTCAAAGTCTTCGCTGGACAGCCGGACCAGGTTTTTGATCAGCGCGGTAGCTCTTGCAGAGTCAGAAATGTCCCAACAAGTCAAAGTGGAAGATTTTTGCCGGTTTTTGAGAAAGTATCCTGATGCTCGCAGTCTGGCGGTCAAGATGGGGGCCGTGCGCGTGTTGTTAACGGCAAAGCTGAAGTCGCGGGACAAATTGGTACAGGAAGGGACTATGGAAGGGCTTATTCTTCTTGGGTATTGCAAGCCACCAGCTGGGTGGGGAGTCCGAATCCTCTCCATCGATGGGGGCGGCTTGAGGGGAGTCATGGCGCTGGAAATATTGAGACAGCTGGAGCACCTGACTGGTCAGCCAGTGCACAAGGTATGTGTCTAATTAAAAACTGCAACTGCTGTCTTTGCAGAGATCTGGATTAATCGGGTTCTTCGCAATTTTGTTTTCTTCCAATTCTTCTAGATGTTCGACTACATTTGTGGTGTGAGCACTGGCGCTGTGCTTGCTGTACTTCTGGGTGCACTCAAATCAAGCGTGGCGCAATGTGAAGACCTGTATAGGGACATTGGCAGGGAAATTTTCCAGCAGAATCGTCTTTGGGGAACGGGAAAGCTAGTGTTGAGTCACGCCTTCTACGACACGGACAACTGGACGAAGCTTCTGCGCAAGCACATTGGCGAGAAGATTCTGCTGGAAACTGCCCGGGACGAAAGCTGCCCTAAGATCGCCACCATCTCGGCAGTGGTTAACAGACCCCGCTTGGAGCCATACCTATTCCGCAATTACGGCTTCCCACCCAGAGTCTGCTCGCTTTATCCTGGCACGCATGGCGTCCACCTGTGGGAGGCCATCAGGGCTTCGGCAGCAGCCCCTGGATATTTTGAGGAATGTAAATTGGGGGAGGATGTCCACCAGGACGGGGGCATTTTGGTCAATAACCCGACAGCGCTGGCTCTACACGAGTGCAAGCACCTGTGGCCGAAAGAGTCGTTGCAATGTGTGGTTTCTCTGGGAAGTGGACGGTTCGAACCCATGCATGTCAGAGGGCCTGCAACGTATACCGGACTTAAAAACAAATTGCTGAAAATTGTCGATAGCGCAACGGACACTGAAGGCGAGTAAAAGTTCCAATTGATTACATGAAATTACCTAATTATAGCTTCGTTAGATTTTTACAAGTTGTTTAAATTGAGCTGGACTTGTGTTTATTTCTTGGTTTTTTATTTCAGCTGTTCATACCATATTGCACGACTTACTCCCACCTACAACTTACTTTCGTTTCAACCCATATTTATCAGAGGACACTGCTCTGGACGAAACTCGGCAAGAGAAAATTGCACAGCTTCAAGAAGACACTAAGATGTACTTGCGTCGTAACGAATCCAAACTGCATTCTGCCGCTAACCTACTAAGTCAACCTAGAACTAAGCTGCAGAACGTCAGGGATTTTATTGCGGTGAAGTTGACTACCCTGTATGGCTGAGCGACATCTTAAAAGCGGTTCACTCGAACAATGTCATGAATGCTGGCTTACTTTGGAACTGGCTTCATCGTTCTTCCAAGCTAGTTTTAGGAGCATTTATTTATTTGGATTTGAAGATTATAATGGTAAGAAACGCACTCAAGTTACGTTTTTAGAATAACTGTTAATGGTGCTTACCATAAATATTTACGAAATGGATTTTTACAAATTGCAAAATCATTTTGATTTTATTGTCGTTACACTGTTATTCTGTTAATGTTTGTTATTTGCAAGTGTTGCAAGCTGTTTAAATTCCCCTCCTAGTCATCTCTAGTATTTATAAGTTTTATAATATAATATGCGTCTTACATAGGAGCAATGTGCAGAAATAACATTTCTTTACTCGAGAGCACCCATAAGGCAAATTTCTTCAAGTACCTGTTGTTGAAGGATAGAAAATAAACATTTTCTATCCTTCCTTTATCCTTTAAAATAGCCCTTGTTTGTTTTAATTAAGATTACATCCACACCAGAATTATTTTTGTTTCTTTATTTGCACATTACACGTTGAAATATTCACGTTGATGGTGCTGTTGTTGGCTTCACTTCTGCGACCTTTTTCTGTCGTTGATCGGTGCCCTTTTTGCAATGTTTGCGGGCAAAACGTAAGTTGCGGAGGAACTTGGGGTCAACCTAGATAAAAACACCAGATTAATTTCGTGAGTAATTTGCATGGCAACATGACTTCAAGGCCTAAATGCTTACACCACGCATTGAAGGATGGCGGCTGGCCCTGGGTTTCTTTATCTTATTCCTGTGCGCCTTACGATCTATAAAATGTTTTACAAAATTGAATCGCCTAGCAGGTGTGAAGCATAAAGTGAGTCAAAATATACAAGATTCAATGTAACGCGCGTGTACAGTACATGTAGACGCACGTCGTTTATGCTATTGTTTGGAAACAAACATACACGCTTGCATCTATTAAAGAAATGTCTTACTTTGATTATGATTTGTGTGATTCTTTGACTTTGCCATTTTACTCTAGATGAAAACCTGAAATTAACAAATTATTTAATTATACTGATGTTGATTTTCAACCCAAATTGCGACAACCCTGCAGACTGTGGACCGTACTAATTTCAATGAATCCAACCAAAATTGAATATCAATAACGATTATAACCTTGCAAAAACTGTTTTTAGCACATTCAAACGCTATAGAAGTTATCGATGTCGCGCATATAATTCAGATTGATTTGATTGAAATCTTACCAGAATGGACTCCAACAACCAATATCGTGCAACGCAAGGATGGAAATGATCGGGGAGGAATAGAATCTTGTCACACTGTGCAGTGGTTGCAAAGAATTTCGAAGCTCCTAACTCAGTAGTCAATGAAGTTTGTCAAACGACATACGGCTGCTATTGGTTAGGAACATAGAAATATCATTGTGATCTCATCATAGGGATATTTCTTCAAATTCTCGTTTCCTCTAGTGCCACATGCCATTTGTCCGCGTAATCGCCGGCGAAACTCTATTGTGATACGTTTATCGGTAATTTGCACTAAAATGGTGTTAGATTTAGATTTATTTCGTCTCGATAAAGGCGGGGATCCGGATAAAATCAAGAAGAACCAAGAGAAACGGTTTAAAGATGTCAAAGTAGTGGATCAGGTTGTGGAAGCAGATGCCAAATGGAGGAAATGTAAGTACACTGTTTGTTATTGATTACACTTATTTTCTTTTTCAGTAAATTATTTTTCGCGTAGTTCCTACAGATCTGAAGGTTTTCGAATAACTTCATAGGTTGTGTGGATATGACAATTGTCGTATGTAATTTCTGATGCAACAGTTCAATCTGGTGTCAGATAGTACAGGGGGCATCATGAATACACTAACTTTGTTGGGTAATAATTCAACCTCGAAGCAATGAAGGTGCTGACCAAGCTGTCATGATCAAACATATGATACAAGTTTTTTTTCAATTTTCAGTGAGACACCAAGCTGATAATTGGAATAAGTTAAAGAATTTATGCAGCAAAGTAATAGGCGACAAAATGAAAGTAAGGCCCACGTTCTATGAGTATGGGCGTTTCTAAAATTTGAAGCTAACAGTGATATTGTCAAACTTTCTAGAAAAAAGAACCAGCAGGCGATGCAGACACTTTGCCGGAGGAAGTTAGCACTCAGTTAGATAGTCTGACGGCAGAAGTGCTGCGTACTCTTACAATTACTCAGTTGAAGAAGGTCCGTTCACTTATGGATTCGGCCATCGTCAAATGCCAGGATGATGTAACGATAGTGGAGAAAGAGAGAAATGAAATTGTCAAGGAAATCGGCAATTTGCTACATGAATCTGTGGTTATCAGCAACAATGAGGTAGTTGACTAAATATACAGATTCCCGTCTGTTTTGATATCATTTAAATTATGTAACTTACACTTTTTAAATCGTTTCATTATAGGACGAAAATGGTGTCGTGCGAACGTATGGGGATGTAACTCAAAGAAAAAAATATTCCCATGTAGATTTGATCCATATGATAGATGGGATGGATGGTGAACGAGGAACTGTGACAGCTGGTGCACGTGGTTATTACTTAATGGTTAGCCTCATAATACTTAGTAACCCAGTACAGGACATTTTATCTTTAATAAATCATGTCCATGTTATTTTTTTTTTAAGAATGCTGCAGTTTTCTTGGAGCATGCTCTCATTCAGTTATCTCTTCGGATTCTCCACGAAAAGAAATACAAGCCTTTGTACACGCCTTTTTTTATGCGCAAAGATGTCATGCAAGAAGTGGCTCAGTTGAGCCAGTTCGATGAAGAATTGTATAAGGTAGTGGGTAAAGGCAGCGAGAATGCCGAGGACAAGTCTGTCGACGAGAAGTATTTGATTGCGACATCAGAGCAGCCTATTGCAGCATTCCACAGAGACGAATGGATTCCTGTAGAAAGCCTTCCCATCCGATATGCGGGGTTGAGCACATGCTTCAGACAGGAAGTGGGCTCACATGGCAGAGATACTCGAGGCATCTTTAGGGTCCATCAATTTGAAAAGGTTCGTGTAATTTACTTGATAATTAAGTAGTTAATGTAGGTAGTGATTGGTGCTGAAAAGTACATGAAAATTGGGGCGTCTTTTATCATTAAAGGTAGAACAATTTTGCATTACTTCACCCCTTGACAATAAATCGTGGGAAATGTTTGATGAGATGGTGGGCAACGCCGAAGGATTTTGCCAGAAGTTGGGAATTCCATATCGGGTCGTTAACATCGTATCAGGTGAGAAAGAGAAACTATGCCATTTAAAATTTATCGTATCAGAAATAATATTTTTATTAACAACTTTGTAATCGTAATTAGGAGCCTTGAACAATGCAGCTGCCAAAAAGCTGGATGTGGAAGCTTGGTTTCCTGGTTCAGGTGCCTTCAGGGAATTAGTTTCCTGTTCAAATTGCACTGATTATCAAGCTAGGCGCCTTCTAGTACGTTATGGACAGACCAAAAAGATGAATGCACAGGCAAGTTTATATCATATGATCAGCAGTATATTCTTTATCCCTGCATCTTGGTTTTTCACAATTTTTTATCCATTTTAGGTTGATTATGTGCATATGCTAAATGCAACCATGTGCGCAACCACTAGGGTCATTTGCGCAATTTTGGAGACATACCAAACGGAAACCGGCATTCAAGTTCCTGAAATCCTTCGCCCTTTTATGCCGCCCGACCTCCAGGAACTCATTCCATTTGTTAAGGCAGCACCAATTGATGAGGCTGAAACCAAGAAAAAGAAAAAGCAGCGAGAGGGGATGGAAAAGAACACACCAGCAAAAAAAGAAGAATGAGTTCAGAAGTTAAAAGTTAGTGCAATTTGATGATTTTTTAAATTACCATCATCTAATGCGGGAAAGAATTTTATCTTATGTATGGGGCTGGTTTGAAGAGAAATTCTTTACAAGTTCTTTAAAAACAATGGAATGCGGTTGATATTGTTGGCCGTATTATTGTCTCGGACACAATGCTTAATAATTTCGAGAGTCGAAGTAGTCTAGTATTATTGTCTAATGTCTTATTAGGAGGCGTGGTCATCATTGATTCCACACCTACCTGAAATTGGCCTGTTTGTTGGAGCTAGGTGTTGAACGATTACCTATAAACAAACCAAAAGGTGTAGTATCACATGTCTGATTACCGCTTATGACTGTTTGGAATAACACCACTAACGGAAGCACTCGTGTTATCCATGACACTTCAGTAGATTTGCAAAGCATTTTGCTGAAACAGCTGAAAACTTATATGAATTCTGCTTTTTGCCTTTAAAGAATTTGATTGAACTTGACTTTTGCACCACAAGGTAAAAAAAAATCGGTGGTAGGCTATAAAGAATCGTGAAAGTGTTATGAAACTTGCATGCCAAAAAAACTCAATGTTGTGCAAACGTAATTTAATTTTTGCAATAAATTCTTTTTTTTACTCCGCCCTTTTCAACTCTGGTACAATGTAATGGGTCGCAAAGTTAAATAAGGTCCAGTCACAAAAGGTATTGGCAGTTATGACATGCAATTAATTTAAATATCAAGGAGGGAAAGCTAAGTAAAAGGGCAAGTGTTTTATTATTATTATTGTGTTTTAATTTTGCCGCCATTATCAGTTGTTCGATATTGCCAAGAGATGGCAGCACTAGTTCTGAACTGAAGTTTTGATCTATGCCATGTGCGTTTGTGAAAGACTGAAGGCCATCAAATGAAAGGCAAAATCGGAAGTATTTGTTGGTCATCGTAATCTTTTATTGGCTTACAATAGTAAGTATGTCATTTAGTAATTTGCCTATCAAATACCAAGACAATGGGGTGTAATTTAAGTTCTGAAACTTTCCAAGCATGATCCTTCTGGTTCAAGGTTGTCTCATGTCAATGAATTATTTGTTGTTTGGTATGTCAAGAATGCGAGATATTCCACAAAGTTTATTTATTGGGAAACCTGTTCCTCATTTTAGGGCTGTTAAGTTGAATCCAAGTTGTCGGATAACGTCGCTGCAGGATGCTTCCACTAGCGCAATGTCCTCGTCTGATAGCTGCTTCTGCCACAAAAATGGACGGTTTTTCGAATCCCTGTATGTTGTAAGTAGATCATCTTCTTTTCCATTCTTTGAGGATGTCGTGTGTGTTCTGATAAACTCGTCCACAACGGCATTACGCGGAAGCTCGAGAAAATCTAGTAGTTTGCCCACTTGGTTCGCAGTGTCTGTAGCTAGGTCGTGGTATCGGACATGTATAATACGATTCGGGAATTGTTCCCTGAACCTTGACGCTGTTGCGAGGTCCTTTCTCATGTCCTCACAAAATACCTCTGGAGCGATGCAAGACTGGGTCCCATTACACCATGACCACTTGCGCCTCGAATTGTACAAACCTCGAGGATCGCGGGTCAAATGCACGATACGCAGGTCAGGTAACTTCCGTAGCAAATGTGTGACATGTTCAAGGCGCAACCGCACCACTTTGGCGATCTGAACCGCATAGGATGCACATTCGGCTTCGAGACGGCCATCGCCGTAGCAGAAGTTGGCAAGATTTGGGCAGTCTGCCAGTGCAGGGAGGTTGAAATGGATGCACCACCAGCAGCTCGTAACCCATTCCTTGTGCTTCCTTATCAGCGTTCCAAATCTGCAGCTATACAGGTTGCGCAGAACCTTCGAAGCAGCTGCGACTTCCTTCTTATTCCGGACTTGCTCGACATTTCCGGTCACCAGCAGCAAGGGCTCGAAGTGAAGAAACGCTCCTGGGTAAGCGTTGAGAATGTCACCCAGAAACGTGGAGCCGCCGCGATGATAGGCCACCAGCAGAATCTGTCGTTTTCTCGGTGCTTCGGGTCCTAGCTCCTTGTGCGGCATTGGTGGTCCGTCTAGATACGAGCATTTGGGTTCGAAGTTCCTGCATTTGAAATAGGACCATTTTGAGCTCGAGTTGGGGCTGTCCAGAGATTCCCGGTTGGATAAACCATGATAAAGTACGAAGTACGTAATGATCAGTAGAAATGCACACGCAAATTGTGCGTGTTTGTGAAAATTCGTTCGCCGATAAAAAGTAAGTGCCACTTGCATGATGCAGTTTGATCGAGTAGCACTGCTCTTTGCATTCTAAACTGCTTTTATACTTCAGCATCATGGCGAATTAACAATTGATGCAAAAATGCAAGCTAAGGAATAATTGGCGTCAACCATGTTCACCACCTGTCGCGAGTTTGCCCCTAGGCTACTTGTTGTGCCTTGAGTGATTTGAACTTGCTCAATGCAGCGTGTTGTTGCCCTATTTGTTCATTTTTGAACATGCTTTGTTGAAAATTCAATTGTCTGTCAACAACAACCCAAAACAAACGTTAACATTTCCTGGAAATGTGGGGGGAATTCGACCCTTTCTCAGAGTAAAAGGGCTGCCTGTCACCATTTAGTTTGGGTATGTCCCAACAAAGGAAACTGAAAAGATTGATTTTGATCGATGATAAATCTTGTTTCCAGCTAGGAAAGTGTTCGACAACATAGCTTGCAACTCATTTATTGCAGCCCTCTTTCACATTTGCAATATATTTACAAGAAAATAGCTTATGGATACATATATTACACTCTTTGATGCAATAGCCATAGTTTAGCAGTCAGAAGCAATACTTTTAAACCTGCAGATTGTTGTAGATTTATCTGTACATGTACATACTAACCCTTGAAGTTCATACCACATGCCTGTCTGCTAAACTGCATGTGATGCTATGTGATGATGCTCAGTTATAAAGCATGGGTTTGCATGTGAGCCTAGTGCTTTGCTTAGTAAACATCTGCCTACTTGGTAATCACTTAAAGCGTGGGAGTATTCAAGAAAATCGTATGGTTAGTTAAATCATGTGATTATGCAACTGCTATTGAAAACTGCAGCTAGGTGCTGGCAAAACTTGCTAGTAAGACAATCTAGAGATTCTATTATGGTTAGGATCCCACGTCCTTCAAATTCACTCGTATTAATCAAGCTCATCGAGCCGATAGGAGATGTGCACAAAGGATAACTTAAGGTATACATTGTAGTAGTTGTAATTTCTTTTATTAACTATTCACTGTGTCAAAAAATTTAGCTCATCCTTTGTACGCAACCCTTTGCTTACAAGGCAAAGACATGATAATGCACTATTCTGTCATGGTAAACACGTGGCAAGGGATCGGCAAACCTCAAAGACACTAAGCTTTCGAAAAATAAATATAATACTCAAACGGGCAGCAACCGGCTTCCTGTTCTTGCACCAAATTCAGCAGGAAACCATTGCCGGAGTGTCGGGGATTGCGATCTGAGTATCTGTAAGTTCCAGGAGTATTTTTCAATCTGGCTTTCATTTCGGTTTCAACTCGGTACCCTCCGTCGGCAAGGGGGATGCAAGGGATTAATCCATCAAACCAATTTATTCGGCAGCGACCACCGCATCAGGATGGGCACCGCTGCAGAAGCATTCTCCAGAGAAGCTGCTACGGCAAGGACAGCTGCTTGATGACGTCCGAGCAGGCGGCCTCGACGTAGTCCACCTCGTGCGGCGACAGCTTGCGGCGCCAGGAGAAGGCGGTCCTGCGGGAGTCCCTCTTGGTGGAGTACGGCCCGCCGTCGTTGCCGCCCGTGTGGCTTTCGATGAAGCGCTCCATCCTGCCGTTGAAGGTGAGCTGCAGCTGGCCCAGCACCTTCTGGATCTGGGCCTTGGGGTTGAGCGCCAGGTCCTCGTAGCGCAGCGCCATGAAGCGCCCGGGGTACTGCCGGCGCAGGGCCAGCGCCGTGGCCAGGTCCTGGCGCATGTCGGCGCAGTAGACGTGCGGCTCGATGCAGGAGCGGGTGGTGTTGCACCAGCCCAGGTCCCGCCGGGAGCTGTAGAGCCCGCGGGGGTCCCGCACCAGGTAGATGACGCGCAGCTCCGGGAACTCGTCGATGAGCCGCTTGGCGTGCGCCAGCCGCAGCCGCACCAGCTTGAAGACGTGAATGGGATGCATCCGGCACATGGCGTTGAGGAACTTGGGCTGGAAGCACAGGTGCGGCTGGAACTGGCAGCCCAGCCACAGGCGGTGGTTGTGCTCGAAGAGGAAGCGGTGGTCGTCCTGCCGCACCCAGTCCAGGTAGGCCGGCACCGACTCGTACTGGCAGCGCAGCAGGTGCCGCAGGATGCGGATGGCCTCCGCGACCTGCTCGGGCTCCTGCACCTGGTCGTTGACGCTGATGGTGTGCAGGGGCTCGAAGTGGTAGAAGGTGCCTGGGTACTGGTTGAGCATGTCGCCGAAGAAGGTGGTGCCGCCGCGGAAGTAAGTCACGATGAGCACCTGCAGGGTGGAGTTCGGCGGCTGCTGGTCCTCGGCGTCTTCCTGGCGGCTGTCGTTGGTGAGGGCGTTCTGCTCCCAGGAGCGGCTTCGGACGACGGGAGGGCGCATGCCGTAGCGCTCGATGCGGAGCCGGTCGCGGGCCATCTGCAGCGCGAACTCGTCGGCGTTGGGCCGGAAGTGCATGAAGTTGAAGTGCTGGCCGTCGTGCCGCAGGGGTGGTGCCACCTGCGGCAGGATCTCGTTGGGCATGCTGTCCTGCTGCTGCTCGCTGCTCCCGTTGTACCACCGGCCGGACAGCTGCGGAGGAGGCGAGGCTGGCTGCACGGAAGACGGAGGTGGCCGCCCCGAGGCGTCCTCCACCACCTTCAGGAGGGGCACCGGCACCCACGTATCCAGGTAGTAGTAGGGGATGAGCAGCAGCAGCGACACCACCAGCGCCAAGAAGATGGCGGGGAAGTACCGGATCCGCAGGAACATGGCGGCGCGGGACGTGGCGGACTCAGCGGCGTCCAGCCAGGGCCAGCTGGAGGCAGGGGACCATCTCGGAGTTTCATCTGCAAAGAGGTGAAAAGTAATCTGTGAGACTCAACACGGCATGGCTGCATTACAAAGAATGTCACAGCATCCTGTAGATGACACTGCAGAAAAGGAAATGTAATCTGCATTTCTGTCTGTACTGTGACCTCACTGATTGACTCAATCGCTCATCATTGCTGAGTCCATTGCTGAGCTGCAAGGCTTCACATTTCGCAGGGATGTTCCTTAGTTGTCAACCTAAGTGTCCTCACTCACTGACTGACTCGGTCATCATCGCAGAGCCCAAACTGTAAGGCCTAGAACCTTGCAACTTTGCAGAACCTATTTGGTAGAACCTATTTCATCTGCATCATGTTAGTTATAGTTATAATTAAAATAATTAAAATTATACATTATAGTGCATATCGCTGAAACCGGCATTTGAAAGATTTAGTGTAAAGATTATGTATACACTGTACATATCAATCAAAATCTGAGATGGGGTAAGGGGGTTGCTTGGAAGGGATTCAATGTGTACGTGTATTTTCCAATGATCCGGTCTCTGGATACTCTGCCAGATAAAATACTCCTGATTCCATATTGTTGTCGTTGTTTTAACACCCATGGTCAGTACCAGCCAGACGCCACTGCAGGGATACTGCACCGTCTCCTGCAGACCGTTCAGCATTTCAAATAATAGTCATCATCCATCTTTTTCAACCGATTCATGCATTCCACCCTGGAATTTCATACAAAACAAGGAAATCGTGGGCCAATTTGTTTCGGTGTTTTTGTACAAGGTACAGAAATTGAAAGCAAGTGGTATGAGGGGAGGGCATCTTCCGGCACGATTCATGCTTTCAAGGATTTTCCCCAAAATAATTGTTGGTTATCATATTCATGGTCAGCCGCGAACAATTGCCCATCTCTGCTGTTTCTGCATAAAATATTTCGACAAATTGACTGTTCCTTCCTGGACAGACCTATTCTATACGTTACATAGAATAAATGTTAATGCCAATTGGTGTCATCATTTATCAGTATGAAATCCATGGCTACGACATTCAAAATGGCGATATCCTATGATCCGTAAATTGCACGTTAAGCGATTAAACTTGTAGGTAAGCCAGGTCTTTCGTGAGTAGACTATCATTGCACGTAATCAGTTTGAAATGCTAATTTTGTCCCAATTCAGGCGTTGCATGTTTCACCTTTAGCCCAATTATTGACTGGCCTAAACGTGTTTTTCTACCCCCATAAACCCTGAACCCACTCATCCTGTAAGAAACTAGTTTCATTTGAATTTCACCTTCCAGGATCCCTTCCTATTTTAGTCAAATGCATTTCATAAATTCTCCAATTTTTTACTTCCCAGACCTGTTGCTCCAGACCGCAAGTGAAAATGTCAGAATGGTCTGGTCTAGTCTCGTTTAGTCAAAAACTTTATTAAATTTTAAGAAATTTGCCTACATTTGGGAAGTGCATGAAGTAAACTTTCAAAAAAGTGAACTTGAGTTACAGTATAGTTATTGGTTTTCCCTAAATTGGTCATTATCTCATTTTTTAGTGCAAGCTTATATTTTGTTAGAAAAGGAAAGAAATCGCATTTTCCTAATTATTGCTTCAGGTTTCTGACATTTTGACATCTTGTTATTAAGAGTCTATGAGAAATAATAATACAGGAACTGAACTTTAGTGCAACAGAAAATCAGGCCATGGCAGGCAATTTGGTATGGCCTGTATCGTTTTCTAAGATAAAAACTTGCAGAATTGAGATCCTGGTGCGCATTTCTAGTTGAAAATAGAGAAAGGGTGATAAATCTCTGTATGACCCAGAAAGATAAAAACTCGCCGAAGAAGATTTCATTTTTTTTATGTTACAAAACCAAAATTTGGGTCAAGCTAGTTTAATGTGAGAGATGGATGCTTAATATGAAGAAATGGCGGCTTAGAAAATGCGTACCTGTTGATAAAGCTCAGTTTGCTCCTTATGGAAATGTGATTAATTTTAGTGATGGCTTACACGTGACGACACTTCACTTGTTGAGGCGATTGTGACACAGATGTTCGCCTTGAAATGATATCAATTGCTGATTTTCCCATTGAATTTATTTTATGCACGGGCTGTAGGATTTTCCAGGTATACAATAATAAAACGCTTTTAAAGGTAATCGAGTATTTGGTCAGAATGGCCACCTAAACCTAGATTTTAGCTTTATCTTATTGGCCCAGACATTCGAAATCTGAATTGCATGTGTGGGAAGTTTTGCCAGGTAATGTATACGGAGGCGTAGCAGTAGGAAATTGTGTAAAAACAAGCAAAATGTCAAATATAATGTTTTTCCTATATGTACAGTATGTGCAGAAAACTCCTAGTTAGGTTTTCGGTTTCAAAATCGTCGCAATTGGACACAGTGTAGTGAATTGGCAATTCTACAGTAGAAAATGTTCTGCATCTTACTGTAATTTTGCAATTATTTTATCGATGTCAAATTCTTAAAACGTTATGTAAAATGTCAAAGTTGAAGACAACAGGATTCAAAACTTGTCCTCATCAACTGCATTAGAAACACTGATTGTTTTCCAACTGTTTCCAAATGTTTGAATGCTCTATATCCTGTTATTGTGATCATCCTGAATGTGTTTTTTTGGGGAGAAATGTAAAATTATGAAGCGTGTATATTGAAAGACAACATTTTTTAAAATCAAATTAAAACTTAGACCCTTTTTACATTTTTGTTTGAAGCTAAAAAATCGGATATGAAAATAAATTACAAAAGCAAATACACCTGGATATTTTTAAAAATAAAAACGTTTATAAGCGAATTTTAACCACCTGCAAATATGCAGCATTGCATTTTTAACTTCTTTTCCTCCCTTATCCTGCTCATTTTAAATAACGATTACGTAGCACATGCAGTAATTGCTTGAATAAATTAGCCACATGTTATTTAAGAAGGCAGTTTTAGTACTTGAGCACGTTGGGTACTTAAAATTACGTCATGATGAGATGCCAGATTGTTTAATTATTGCAGATCGCAAGCATGACATAAAGGATCAGCCCAATTTAGGACTTTCATTAGATTAGCTCGAATGAGTGCTTGAATCTGATATCGATATGTTCTCCACTTTGGTAATACATTGTATTTGGCGGTGATCTCAAACAGATCTCCCTAATAATAACTTTCGATGTTAGATATGATCGACGCATCAACACGAACGCTGTTAATTTGCCATTGTTTTTGGAAAAGTGGGCTATCATAATGTGCATCGATACTTGCACTGTAAGGGTGCATTGAGTTAGGCGGGATTATTAATTTGCGTCCTCATATGAAATTATTTTTAAATTAGGACAGATTGGCAGACACGTAAAAAGCCTAAAGGGGACAATCGGGAGCTGTGTTCACCTGTCCTCAAACTTTCTTATATTCCAGTTTCGTTTGGGAATTAATGAATGCATTCATATCCTTGAACACTTTTCAGGACATTGCCAATCGTGCGGCAGGCTTTTTTCATAACGTCGAATACAAATACCCTTGAGTTGTATTTATTATTTTTTTAATATAAATAACAGTATACTATAGTCAACGTCTGGCATGCACCGCACTGCCATAGAGCTTTTCTAGCATACATCTGTATACTATAATTATGAACTCATATAAGGTGAAGGAGGAGAAATGTCAAATTAAGAAGCGTGCATTTTCAAGGATCACAATTTTTTGTAACAAAATAAGGCTTAGACCCTTTTTGCATTTCGATGTTGGAATTAAAGTTAAAAAGCAGGCATGAAAATTAGTAGCAAAAACAAATACACCTGGATACTTTTTCCAGGTGTGTCTAAAATCTGGATAAAAAAATCTCCGCCATAATCGAAATCTGTGTCATTGCCCACTAAGTTGGCCCCTCTACAAATTCCCTAAAGTTAAATGTATCATGCATCCAGTTGGACCATCTATGGGGAAGTTCCTTATTAGATGGACTGTGCATCACACGTTACTTGTTGTCCCCTACCCCCCTACAGCCAAACAATGTCAATACAGCCAATAAACTCCCCTTCCCCCACCACCACATGACATCTCAGGTGCTGGATGTAGGTGTATTAAATTGTATCCGACAATCCATAACCTCATCCAAATTTTGTGAACCCTCACCTCCTTGGACGTAATTCATGCATGACCCCTAAGGCGCCCAGCACGCCCCCCATCAACGCTCCAGAAACTGGTGAAAAAGTGCCCAAAACACCAATATTGGCTCGTTTTCGAACCAGTGTCCGGCGCTCAAATTGAGACACATGGCCATGCCAACGTATTAAATGTTATTGAAACAAAACTTGCCTAGTTGGGCTGCCGCCTGGTTCACCACTTTCGGCACTTTCAAGATGGTCGGTTGTTGGCTCTGGTGCGCAGGAATTCCATGGTGCGAGGAATGTGTCCATAAAGGAAGGGGGAGAACCCCTGCACCCTGATGGACCGAAATGAGCGAAATGGAGGCCCAGGCGAGTGCTGCTCGTACCTACCATTTCTTCTTACCTGCTTACCTGGGCGCTTTTTTGTGGCCCACAAATGCACTCACGTGACCCTTCTCTCGGGGAAACCTGTTTCGGGCTGCAGGGAAAAAAACAACAACTCATTGTGTTTCCTGCACGTTAATGATTGCTTGTGTGGGCCTAGGTAGGAAACGCTTTTCCCCAAAATGCCAAATCGTGTGCAGGCAGCGTGCAGTCGGTAAACGAGCTACCACCAACTTTCTAAACAGCTCTTGTGCCGCTTTCACTGACCCTAAAAATTGACCCTTGCCTCCAGGCGCTTGACCCTGTAGCGTAATTTTCGCATGGGGAAAAGGTGTCTGTGGCCGGAAAATGTTTCTGCAAAGCGTTTGTGGCCAGAAGATGTTTTCTGCAAAATGGTTTTGTCAGTCAGCAGTGTGCGCATGCATGGACAGCCTTGAGGGGTCAAACGCTTTCGAAATCTTCCAGGCTGTAGATCATTTTCGATATGTGCTTCAGTGTGAGAGCATTTGAAATGCATGCATCATCGTCTTTTTTAGTGAACGTGATGATGGCGATTCGAAAAAAGGGGAAGGAGGTTCTTCCAGGCTTGCATAATGCTGATTTTTAATGAGTCATGTCAGTTTGCAAAACCTGTTCGCGTAAACCATGTTCGCTGGTAACCTATGCGCAATTATTTGAGTAAAGCCAACCAATAAACCCTACATTTGGTGAAAAATTCGATGGGATCCAGGACAAGTGTGCTCAAAAGGTTTAAGATTTCCTCAGGCACATACATGTACATGTGCATTCTGGTAAAACGTATTTGGAAACGGTATCCATGAACTAGGATACAAATAAATCGCCAACTAATAAACCTTATTTTTGGTGAAAAATTCGATGGGATCCAGGACAAGTGCATTTCCGGAGGCACAAACATGTACAACAAGTGCCACTCTTCAAAACTTGTCTTTCGCTTTAAATTTTCCCTTCATAATCTTGAAACATCCTTTGCTGTGTATTTCGAAGCGAATTTATTATTCAGCAGAATTATTTAGGGTGTTTTTAAATATAATTTGCTTCGTTGTTTCTGTTATCGTCTAAAATTCATTGTTTTGATCTAAATGTTATCAAACGTTTTTTTATCAGTAATTGTCCTTATTTGGGGTGGGAGTCTGAAGAAAATGTGATGACAGTATTAGTACTGTATAGACTATGTGTGTTAGACTTTATTGGTTTATTTACTCTAAAAAACTAACACTGCCACGATGTGTGAACGATAACTTTAATAATCAACTTGTCAATTTGTCAAGACATATACAGTGTAGTTGCTAAGTTCTGCACTATATGACGTATAAGATCGAGATACATGTACAGGTTACTTGTTTTTGAGTTTGGTTTCGAGTTGTAGTGGAGGACGAAGTTATGTATAAATTCGATATAAATTTACAGAAACGTTGTCTGGTCAAAATTTTATCGTTTTTAGTCTAATCACGTCCTCCTCTACAACTTTCAAATTGAAGTTTGAACATTTCCGGATTAAAAAATAGCGTTAAATTGGTTGAGCTTCAGAATGCGATTCTCCATAACCACTACAAGATAGTCCAATAACATGCATAATTGAAGTTTCAGTCTCACAGCATTTTCATAATAATATTATTAATCGGTTGCTTCCCTGTATAGCTGGTGGAATTAGCAATTTCGGCAGTACATTTTAGCACGTGAAAAGGGAATTGGCGTATTAACCCTGACTGATGGGTGTAAAAATGCAGTAGATGATGGCTTACACCCACTGAATTCCCTACACTTGCTACAAGTTCTACCTCCCAAATTTCAGAAGGATAGTTTGAACTTCGAATAGGAAGGAGAGGTAATTAACCCTGACATGTCCACACAGCTGTGGTTTCCCGCTGATTGTGTTCAATCATTTTTGCACCCATCTCCTTGCAATGACTGCACTTCCTGGTAGATCGTCCAAAGTGAGGTCCTTTGGAAGACACTAGGATGCATGGGAAGGGCAACTCATGTTGCTCATCGGTGAGGGTGGTCCAGCAGCTTCACTGAAGCCAGAAGTGAGCTTCTCTAACATTGGACGTTCTGAGTGACAATGGTCCAGCACGCTCGAGAAAGCGAGTGCAGTGCTCCATTTCACACCTGTGCTTCTTTTTGAAGAAAACTCAAAAGAGCGATTCAATTGTTGACTTGATCTTATGTACAGTGCCCAATTATTGTCGCTGAGAATTCTCTTCACTAATCTCATTTGTTAAGCAAACAGATAATCCCACAATTTCAATGACGGTGTCGTTGAACTAACCTTCTCATGCCCGCCTCCAACCAAATTAGCAAATACACTCTAACGATGACAATCGAGCAATATTTGAAATTAATAATCACGGTACTGGTTTTGCTAATTACAAGTAAATTGTAGGCGCCTGTATCAATGTCTTAGCAACTATGGGTGCATAAATTGTAGTATACGATTTACACTATGCAACTTAGAAAAATGTTATACAGTATAATGTAGAAGAAAAACGTCCAATGCAAAATTGGCAAAGAACAACATTGCTTAAAATCTTAACCAAGAGTTCTAGGTTGGAAAGGTTTCTTGGGGACTGCACATTTGCTCTGAAATATTGCACATGTATGTTCGTACTTTCATAACCGAAATAGGAAAATGAGTGCACAGGAAGCTTAACTCAACATTAAAGTATTTATTCAATTTTAATTACACATACAATTCATAAATAGATTCATGTGTAACATCAATGTTTCTTGCACCCCTGTTACTTACATCTCAAAAATGGTGAAATTTGCATATTTTTCAATTCACAGACATATGTTTGTAATAGGGATGCATTATAATAATAACAACAATAAACGTTTCTGTGGAAAAGTGAAACGAGTGGGACATTGATAATATGGTGTGTACAAGGTTCATCACAGCCAATAGTGTTTAGAATTAAAAGGGGCATTATCTGAAAGATGTTTTCTAACATGGTCACCATTTTCGTTATCCATAGAAGTCGTTCCTCTCGCATTGCAAAATTTTGTTGGCTTTATTTACAGTTGTTGCCCTTTATTGTCAAATTAGCCTCTTATCACCTCCATTATATATCGCCTATCAGTAGCACATAACTAATTTATCTGATAATATACCGCATTCCTACAAGGTCAAGATAATTTATTCTTGATAAATAGATTCACTATGAAAATACTGTCCATTTTGAGCCAATTTTTCTGTCGTTTTGATTTATGAAAAAATGGAACATTTAACATGTACAAGTTTACAAAGTGTTGATAACATGTTACTAACCTCTCAAATACCTTCCTCAACTTCAAATAACTTCATGGAATAAGAGCACAGAAAACTCAAGAATATTCATCAGAAGATGTAAACGGACTGTGACAAGTAATGAAGTCTTTATCAATGTATAATCTAACTGGTTAGGCTCTGAACTGCACATGTACAGTATATGTGCAGTTTGGGTATCAACTGAGAGCACTGCAAATTTGTTTTCATATGGTGCTGCAATACGCGTTCCAGATAGTTTTTAGCCCCAAGACTCGAAATTTAACTGGCATTCGAAGGATTGCCATAGGAACAAATGTGCATACGAATCCCTTCAGTCATAAAAAACAACACCAAATATTCATTGAATGTTATAACATCGTCAAAATCACAGGGGATAAAAATTGACCGACAAATGTGGTACTGTGCAACGAACCAACAGAAGCTAGTTTCGTTTCATGGCTTCCAAGAAGCGTAAAATGTGCAGGAAAAGATTGAATATGTCCAAATATAGGGTGATGGTGGCCAAAATGTACTCTTCCGGTGATAGGCGGTTCATGATAGTATGCGTGTCATAAATAAGGAAAAGGGCAAATAGGAAGGCGCCACCTCCTGATATAAGTAATTCCATATACGTGCTTCCTAAAAAGATCTGAAAAATTTTAAAAGAAATTTGATATTCTAAGTAAAATTTAAACTTCACTTAAGCATTACTATTGTGTATTGCTATTAGTATACTGTACGTCAGGAAAATGACAAGAACAAACCTGGAGAAACCCTGCAGCCAAGAGAACGCATAACGCTACAAACAGCCTGCAAGATAAATGTTTCATTTAGCAACCAATTGTAAATTTGTTAACGATGTGCATATACTCGTAAATGAATAACTTTAATGCTGACCCTGCACCCCATGAGCTGAAATCCTTTTTGCTCTGCAAAGTATATGCTGTCAAACCCAAAGTAATTACAGTTGTCAACAGAAAAGCCTGGAGGACGATCCACTGGTCGTAAAATGTTACTAGTATCCAAAAATGAAATTGTTTCAAAACTAAAATATGCCTATGTGAACGTAGGTAATACTCAAATGTAAACACATTTATCTACCTATTATGCCAATCAAGTATGCTTCACACACGGTCTGCAAAAAAAAACCAAATAAATTTTCTTGCATCAAATGTCTTACAAATATTTTTTTTCTTCTCTAGGAAACTTACAAAGGCTGCCAAAAATATGTAGTTCGCTGGTGTTTTCCGTCTATAAATGTGCAATGCAAGCAAGAAGACGAGGGACAAAACTAGACCCAACGACAACATCCACGGGCTAGTTGGAGAAAAAACTAAGGCTTAATGAAAGACCTGGAGAGATGTGGTAAGTTCGTGCTTTTTAATATTCACTACAATGGTAATCTCACTTTTGAGTGGCATATGACCGAATGATGGGAGTGAACCTCATAACAGCTGCAATCACAGTCGTGAACATCAGCTGAAGACTCAAAATGCCATATACCTTACGTAAAAAACCTGAAATGAGGATTTGACATAATCAACTTTGATAGTAAACGTCAGCTCACACGTTATTGATCACCATAATGACATGTTTGAAAAATCAAATAATGTCCAGCATGGGGTCAAAACTGCCCTGTTATGATATTGAATGGTTATCACCATACAAGTTGACTTTTGTCGCATAAACTGATGGTATCATCCCCCACTGCGATGTTATGTTTGAAACTGGCCATCAATTCTATCATTACATTATCTTGATTTGGAACGCCTTCATATACATTAAATAATGCACATTTATATATGCTTAGTTTTATTTAAAAATATACAATGATATTTGCATCTCAATTACTGGAGCACTGTCATCATTATCATCATCGCAACTATAGTTTCCTGCAAAAAATATGACATGAACATGACATGTTCACACCCCCCTCACACCCCCCCCCCCACAAAGTTATGTCATTCATGAACATTCATGAATTCATGATGAATACATCATTATTTTCTCCCCCTCTCCACCCCCACATGATGACATGATACTTGAACGCTAGTCTGCCAATATTCAATGTTGAATTTATTTGCAAGAAGATGACAAAATTCCGAATGGGTTTTACAATTTAGTAGTCGGTAACATGGGTGTGAATAATGAGGAAGGAGTTTTGACGTAGCCTATTTTTATTGCACATACCCATTCGAATGTAAATGTGGGACTGTGCCACGTTCGTGCCGTACATAAAATCATCTACGATTGACTGTTTTCCTTTTCCATCTCGATCAAAATTGTAGGTTTGCTCCATGTTAATTGTTGTCGAAGCCATTTTACTTGGATCGCTGTATTTGTGTGCCAAAACGGGATACCCTGGGCTAAATTACAGATAAAAACGCGATACGCGGAAAAATCGCATAAATTTGTGCGAAGGCGATTTGCTGGAGCGCCGCGCAAAACATTTTGGAATATCGATATTTCGTCAGATTCGTCTGCTGCAAAATGGCGGAGTTGTTGTTGGACCCAAATATTCGAGTGTGGGTTTTTTTGCCGATTGTTGTAATTACTTTTTTGATCGGCATTTTGCGTCACTACGTTTCGATCCTGTTATCTTCGCCAAAAAAGGTGGAGGTTACTCAGCTGGAAGATAGGTTGGCATTCATGTTTAAACTTGCTTGTGCGACCGCTGAATCGTTAGGCCTATTCCCATCAATAAAAAATTTTTTTATTTATTTTAGCCAAGCCTTGTTGCGTAGTCGGGCGTTGAGAGAAAATGGGAAATACCTACCAAAATCGGTAAGAATAATGACCGCCAAGTGGATTGGCTTTTTATATTTAAAGTGCGCGGTTTATGGCAATTCATCTCAGCAAGATCATGAGGTAGAGAGATCATGGCAAGATGAATTGCAAGGGGGCGTTCAAATATTGTAATCATCACGGGTTGGGGGTTGGAAAATGTTGTCATCTTTACATTGTTTTTTACAAAACACTGGGTTAGAATTCGGGCTATTCTAGTCAGAGCGACACCTGTTAGGCATAGGCCGGTTAGGATAGGTTGTGGTCGAGCATACTTTTAGAGCGGCTACGAATGCATTATTGGTAGAGTATATATCCATATCCTAACTTCAAGGCAGTTTAGGAATACTGCCTTGCCTACCTTTACATATTTTCCTAGGGTAACACGTCCGTTTAGCAATAAAGCTCGTTGAAAAGCTGCTATCCCAAAGAACTTTCACATTGATATGGCTTAATGGTTCCCAATTTTGTATTGCTGGCTATATCTGGTGGAGTAGTGGTTTATCGCTAACACAATGGTCATGTGGTTAGCTGATGTTTAATAGTTTGTTTTAAATTTTAGGCTTTTGTAATGCGAAAACAGTTTTTCAATCACGAAGAAACTGGATATTTTAAGACTCGCAAACCTGCACCAGCAATGAACAACCCCATTTCTGATCCTTCTGTGATGACAGAGATGTTGAAGGGGAACGTCACCAACGTCCTACCCATGATAATTATCGGAGGATGGATCAACTGGACATTTTCTGGCTTCGTTACTAGTAAGTAAAAAAGTTGAACATACAGGTATAATTTATCCAAATTATTTCCACCGTATACAGCGTGCATAGTTGGGCTTTTATCTTGACAAATATCATGGGATCATGTTGAAATGTTGGTAGATTTTAAGCAGGTTTCCTTACCATAGCAAATGTCACATAGATCACATTTCAACTTTGCAGCCAAGGTTCCTTTTCCATTGACGCTAAGGTTTAAACCAATGTTGCAGAGAGGCGTGGATCTCATGGCCCTTGATGCATCATGGTAGTGATTGTTTTCAGAAAGTTCTCGTTTAGGTTCGTTAGGATTCTCACTTGAATTGCACTAATCTGTAATTCTAATTGATGTTGTCAATAGGGTGAGCTCGGCATCCTGGTACTTTCTCAATGTTTTTGGACTGAGGAGCATTTATGCTCTAGTGTTGGGTGACAACAATGGTTAGTTGGCCATATTCCAATATGTTAGTTGTAGTTGACTTGACCACGAACTTGACATTATTCTGATATTCTTGCTTGGGCTTTAATTAAAGCTGCTGATCAGGCTCGTGTAATGCAAGAACAAATGTCTGGAGGTGGTGTTGCTATGCCGCCTGATCCCAAACAGGCTTTCAAGGCCGAGTGGGAAGCGCTGCAAATCTGCGATCACCGATGGGCTTTGCAGGATATTGAGTTGGACATACTTAGGGCACAGCCAACTGGAGACAGTATTTATCATCAGAATAAAGACCACGAAACATAATCCTAAGATAACACTGAATGTACCATCTTATTTCAATAAATGTATCATTGTCAAACTACTCTAAACATTGTTCTCATCTAAATGTTGTTGTAGTGTAAGCTTTTTTAAACAAATTTTATAACAAGAAGGCCTACATTTTATGCATCTGGCAAAACTTGAATTTGTAGGCTGCATTCATTCCCATGCAACATTGGGAATTCTGACTTTTTCCATTGAGGTAACACACTAAAATAGCCAACGACTTCAGTCGTTGCACTATGGACGCCGGCTCTGATGGTGCAGCGCTTGCGCATGCTAATTGATTTTGATGGGCTTTCGAAATTGCTAGCTAAAGTATATACTGGCAGTGTCCACATTGTCACCGATTTCCACTGAGGACATAGACTTACTATAACCGTTTTTGCAAATGTGCGTCTATAAATGAATGGGTGCACAGTGACCTGTAGTGTTATCAAACGAACTTGAGGATATGTTCCGTCGACTGATCTTTAGTTGTTGAAAATATATATTGAGTGGTTATAAAATGAAAGGCCATTATTTTAAGATGTCTTTTCAGTCAGACACCCGTTTTTAGCATCTGTACTTACATCTTGGGTCATCGAACGACTCCACTGTGATGTTTTACATTCCCTTCTGCTAATATGTGACTAATGTTTGTGCTGATAGTGAAGCTTTAAAGTTTATTTATATAAGAAAACATTGCTAATTATTAACATTAATAACAAACTTTGGATTGTGAAGAAACAAACTTGACAAATACAAAAGCCTTGGAAATACAACTAAAGGATACTTAAAAGTGTCGAAATTGATAAGCTTTTCTCTGTCGACGCTTTCTTCAAAGGAGTGATGTGATTAGGGCACTATATTGCCTCACCACCGCTGTTGTTGAATTTAGCATAATCAGGAAGTAAAAATACACTGAATGTGACTGGTTTGGATGGCATTACATTTTAAGAATTAATCTATGCATGCAATGAGGCTGGGATTCAAACTGGTCATATTTTACCAGCTTTTTTGGAAAATATGATCGTGTTCATTAGATCCAGTGTAATGAAATTTGCCAATAAATTTAGAATCCTTATGATTTAGGTGTCAACAAAAAAATTAACCCAACATAATTTTGTAGGGAAAGTTATTGTCTGGTACTGCTGATTGGTGTCATCTGCAATCTTTGCGATGTTTACATGGGGCGGAGAATTAAAGAGAATTTCAGCTACTTATAAAAACTGCCGTACTCCTATCTAGATATAAAATTGATGCACGATCTCAGCTTTGTTTCCTCATAAATATATATGAACAACGAGAGCTTAAGGGTAAATTTAAATACGCATACACACAAAATTATTTAAAAAAAGATCATCGACAAACCAATGCGAAATTGATGGAGAATAATTATCGTGAACTTTCCAGAGTTCTATGATAGACAATCAGTATTTTTCGGCCTTATTTTAGTCTCATTAGAATTAGAATTGAACAAGGTTTGTTCTATCGTCGCTGTCTGCCATATTCGTTGAAATATTGTGTGTGATGAATGGATTTTTAAGGTCCGTTACTTTCCTTCCTGTAACACAAACACTTGTTTGAGCCATCACTAATCCCTTTGATGTAGAGCATTGATTTCCGAGACTAGCGGTCGTTGTCATTGCAGGAAGCAATTTGTTTTTATCTGACTAAAACACTGGAGCGAGAAACGTTGTCTCTTTGTGCCTTCCATTTCAACCATCTGCGATGTTTTTCTTCTCTATATTTTGAACAGATTATCAATGCTGTTGTGTGCTAAGGAAATATGTTAGCCGTCTCACAAGGCCGTAATGTCGGAATTGGCCTTTGCGCTGCTACCTATACTCTGCATTCTCAGTTCGTCAAGATTGATGTCTGGGCGGCACAGCAACTTAACGCGCTGAAGGATAAGATACGAGATAATTTAGGGCGGTGTCTTATTTTGCCTAAGCATAAGGGTTTTGATCTTTCTTACCTGACGGAAGGTTCCGGGAGTGACCCACCATTTCCAAACCATGTAAACTGGGATGCACACCATAGAAGACAACCCAAGAATCCAACCGATTAATTCTCCCCACAAGGGATACTCATAATCGAGATACGTTAGACGATTGTACTGAATCAAGCTGAAGAAAAAGACTCCCTGTAAGCATGAAATTACGGGTGTTACATAGTTAGAAATGCAATCCTAGTTTCCTTAGGAAATGGTGAAATTTTCTTTTGTTTTTGACTTACAAAACAAATTGCGGGACAAAAGGCAACCCAGCACCATTTCCACCAGAAGCACGGGTAGTAGCCAATCATGTCCTTCAAGTTGTCGTAGAACCTGTTGACGCCTACAGAGATGTACCAAAAGACATAATCAACGATAGATTTGAAAGTTTGCAGGTTTCTTCTTGGAAATTATTGTAGACACTCTACCGTAAGACCAGGAGATTGCAATGCACTCGAAGAAAATGAGGAAAAGCAGACAGATGCCACTGGCTGCATAGTAATCCATAAGTTTGAAGACGTACATTCCTCCCTGGCTAACAATAGGCAGTCCAACAATGTACGACAGCAGGCAAACAACGCCGATGAAGATTTCCTTGTGGGGACGCAACAAGCGTGGCCATTCGTCCACAATGGCCGTGATGAAGCCTTCCATGGTGCAAAACTGAGAAATGAATTCAAATCCATTAATTGAAGCAAGACTACGGAGGAAACTATTGAGATATGAATTGCAACACCACATTGGACAATATGTACCTGGCTGTCCAAGCCAACAAAAAGTAACATGATGAAGAAGAGAGCCGACCAGAACGGAGCGCCAGGCAGTTGCAGCACAGCTGACGGATACACGAGGAAAGCTAAGCCAGGACCTATTGCAACGAAAAATATATATAAATATATATAAATATATTATATTATAGTACCAAAAATAGGATTGAACTCGTACGGCAATGACATATAGGAAAAGGCCTCACCTGAAGTAGCTACTTCACTGACAGGCTTGCCTTGGGACTGCGCCATGAAGCCAACCACCGAGAAGACAACAAAACCCGCAAACATGCTGGTCCCAGAGTTGACGCAGGATACAATCAGGGCATGCCTGAAATTCGTGACAAAGTCAGTGGCTGCATGATGGTTAAGATGAGTGCCAACAGAAAAATCTGTGTGATTACTTGTAAACGTTGTTGTGGAAACGGTTATAGCTTCCTAGCGCTACCAAGGAACCCAGTCCGAGGCCGTATGAGAAGAAGATTTGGGAGACCGCATCTAACCATACCTGCAAAAGATTCATTGTTTTTGTAAACTTCTAAGCTATTCTTCGCTTTTTTTAACCTACCGTTGAGTCGCCCAACCGCGACATGTTTGGAGTGATGTAGAATTTGATGCCGTCCATTGCTCCAGGAAGAGTGAGTCCACGGATGAGCAGAATGATTAGGAGCACATAAGGGAAGAGGGCAGTGAAGTAAACCACCTGCAGTTGCAAATGTATGCATTGAGCAATTGCAAATTTCTGCATTTCAAAACCTAGATTTTTTTGTTGCAAAAATTGGCACTACTTGTACGTGCATGTGCATCAGTTTGGAACTCGTAATCGTTTCATACCTTGCCTGTCCATCGGACGCCTTTCCAGATACAAAAGTAGCACATGACCCAAACTATCAGAAGGGTTATGGCCAGTGGCCAGCGGACCTCGCCAATGTCATCCAAGCCTGCTGTGATCTGAAGAGCATTTCGCCTGAAAAAAATGGCATAATTAACTGTCATGATTCATAGTGATGAATGCGGATATTGGAATTCTTGTCTTCAACGACGTACTCCCAGAATTCCTTGACAGGAGAAGTCGAATTGTTGAGCGTATCGTTGAGAATCCGTAAGCAGGTGGCATTCTGGCCGCATGTTTCTGCCAGGGTAACGGTTGCATTGAATCCGTATTCTGGACGACATCGAGGAGTGTTCCACCAATTGCCACAAGTGCCCCAAGGCAGCTCAACCGTGAGGGAGGAGTAGAAGTAGTACAGGCCCCAAGCCAACACCACAATGTAGTAGATGTTCAGCCAGACAGACATCACTGCTGCAGCATATCCAACACCTGAAAAGAGTAGCTCCAATATGAAATGATGTATTGCGACTTTCATTCACCCAAAGAGGAGAGTACAGAATGCTCACCTTTGAAAAGTGGACATATCTTCCATACTCCTAATCCTCCGATGCTTAGAAACTGGCCCAAGGATAATTCCAGTAAGAGCATCGGCACGCCGCCACAAAGAAGTGTTAGCAGATAGGGTACCAAGAATGCACCTGTAAGCACCAGAAGGATATTTTGTCAGTTTGAACTTTTGAAAAATAAGTATTGAACATGGAACAAATGATTTGATTTATTTGGCGCGGTACTTAATATCTGTTCTCCTTATTATCACATTTTTCTGTTTTTATTGATAACGAAATGATATGAGAAAAAGCTTATACTGCTGATGATGGAGCATAAATGATGGAAACATTTTCCAATGTGGTTGGCCAAGATGAAGTCATCTTGGCTTTTGGATCCATTATTTTCGATTCAGTTTTGCAAAATGTTTCATCTACAAAGTTTTTTTCATTCTTTTTTTTTGAGGTTAAATTTGATCATTTCTGATCAAATTTGATTAAATTTGATTCTGTCTGCAATTTTGGTGAAATATTCGGAATTGGACTCGTTCCGAATAACAATTGGGTAACATCAATTGAACCCACATTTCTTGTTCCTCATATGAAAAGGATTGCGAATAATGAGGCATTCTTTGGCTTACTCCACTATGGCACATATTTTGAATATTATCCTATTTTAAGGCTAGATCAACAATTGATGGACATGTTCATCAAAAAATTAGGCACTCAGCGTTTTAATGTGGTTTTTTGGTTCCACTTGATTGGCACTTGGCACAAAGTTGCGGTCTGGTAATATTTTCTGGAGAATATTTTGTGAAGCTGTCCTCAGGGTCGCCCTTCCACTGTACCACCCTCAAATACTTTGCTCACATTTTGATGGCAGGACGTTCCGAATTAAGCCTCTCCCCACCGAACATCAAAGCGCATATCAATGCATAGCATTTTGCAAGTGGGCCAATTTGGTCTCTACACAGGAAACACACTTTAATGTATCATAAGCAGTTAATTTTCTCGCACTTGACGAGTAGTGATTAGAAGCTGCATGGGCGGTGGGAAACGAGGGGCAGCGTCCACTTTGGGCGCCACAGACAGCATTTGTCACCTTTTTATCATTATTAATGGCACGCTTTTGATGAAGAAGCTATGTTAATGGCATTCACACTACTAAAAAAATTGCTCCAATTCGTATTTTGCCATTCTGAGGGTTGGAGGGTTCCACTAAACATTTCCCAAATTTGAGCTCGTGGGTTGGCGCCATTTCCTGTATCGTTTTTTTGGACTTCCTTTGTGCATTAATATTACGAACGATCTGCTAGAAAATTGGTCAATTCCTGTACCCTCCGAAAACACATACACATGGATGTCTTTTTTCAACTTCAGGCAACCCAGTTTTGCGTTCGAACGCTCAACGTCAGTTTTCTATATCGAAGGCTTTTCTTTAATTATTTCTCTAAACTTTCACACTGATTCCTTGGTTAGGTCAATGTTCCCCTGTGTTTACACGTACATGTATTCCACCATTGATTAAATTTCATCTTACTCGTTTTTGGGGAATTAACATGATTGTATCACCTGTAATCATATATATTATTCAAATTTTTCTCTAATACTTTCTGATCAAAATTTCCCCATACTTTTTCAATGGGGAGCTTAACTTCTGGTTTAATATTTTCCGCAAACACAGAAACAGGAAGTCACGTGCTCATGTCAAGTCTGTTTACATGCTGTTTGCAGCTTTGTTAGGGATGTCTTGAATCAAACCACCCACATGCACATTCCTAAATTAAATATAGTATGTGCATTTGTATATTGAAAGCAAGTAGAGGTATGCAGTTAGTTGAAATGAGTTGAAGGAGAATATGTTTTATTGGAATTAATCGCCCATTGCCATTTTAACACGGCCATTGATTGAGAGGTCTTCGGATACCCAATAAGAAAATTGTCATCTCTCCCTTATGCTCCAGGTCAACGGAATTATGACCATGATAGTCACTTTGTGATCTGCACATGTATTTAATTTATCGTTAAAGGTCCGCTGTTTCAATTAACACTAAATGCTCTGCATCCGTTTTGAATGTGCCTGCCTGTTCAATTCACGATAATTGTTATAGTGAATAAAGTGCAGTTTCATTCATTAAGAAAGAAGGGTGTTAATTTATGTCCAACCTCCTTTATATATAATTGTATAATTATATAAATATATAACTATAAAATATATCCTATATAACAACCTCCTATGACTTGATTTTATCAGTAATGAATAGAAAATGTTTTAATGCATGATATAATGATAATCAAATAATAATCAAATAATAATACTCATAAAATAAAGTGTGTTAACAACTTCATTAATGTGAACTTATCAAAACAGTATGATTGAATAGTCATGTTAAGACACGTTCCATTTCTTATAACTCGGTGAAAGTTACTCACCTCCTCCATTTTTGTAGCAAAGGTAAGGGAATCGCCACACATTGCCCAAGCCAATGGCGTATCCTATAACACTAAGAACGAAATCTACTTGATTGGCCCAATTTCCCCTCTCTGGCAAATCGTCTTCACTATTTTCAGCTGGCGGATCCTTGGTCTTTTGAATTTGGGTTTCGATCGGCGTGGAGTTGGGGGTGACGAGGGCACCACCATTCACTGGGTACTGGTTCAACTCCAGATTGTGGCTCTGTTTATCGTTCATTTTTCACTCAAAAGTATGTTCGGTTCGCAATCGCTCTTCACTAAACTGTCCTGGCGATTTTTCCAAATTTTATGAAAATTCCAAAGTTTGGCTTTTCATTGCATGCCGTTTGTGGCTCGTTGTCGCATCGATAATACTGTAAGCAGAAAAAAAAATGTTAAATTCTAACGAAGTTTTTTATCCAGACTGCCGAATTGCTGACCTCATAGCGTTGTATAGAAAACATTTGAATTTTGCGCATACTTTATATGTGTGCTTTAGTTGTAGACTAAAGGTCGATTGAAATTAGGTGTGACTTTGATTTGTTATACATACATCATCAGTACCAAAAATAAGTAGCTGCTGGATATCTGTTAGCACGTCATAAATGTCATAGTCTAGTGATTGTTGATAGTTTCATTTCTGTAACATCTTAAACGATATGCAAGTGGTGTAATAATGGGGTTTTCCAAATAATGTCGATTTTTTAGACTTAATTTAGTGACGGAATTAAGTTTGTTCCGAAATGCCAAATTGCTAAGAACTTGAGAATTAATTTTCTAACATGCAGTATAGACTCCACAAGGTTTTTACCAAATTTGATGCCATTTTCAAGTTTTACCTGTTTTGCGCCTCTACTTTATTCATGACAAACGAGAGCTTACCTTAAATTTTCCAGAACTTTGTTTCCTAGGTGGTTGGAAACAGATGCCCAAATTTGCACTCTGCTAAAGTCCTAAACTGTGGCATGTGAAATGATGACAGTGTTTGCAGCACGACTGTCCCCCCGGGTCACTCCCTCGGCACTACACCAATTGCGACTGTACGAAAGACAAGAGTGAACCAATTGATCACCAGGGCTAATAATAAGAATAAATTCGCTCTTAACGAAGTATTTCCTCATGACTCGGGCTTAAAGGGAACCGAAATGTGAAATTGAGGGGAGGGGTCAATCATGGTTGGGTGGGCCAAACGGATTATGCCATCGCCTGTGTCTGCACTGGCAACTGCACCCAGCACTGGTGAAATATTTCCATTTCCCGTTTCAATAGCATCATTAAAAATGGCTCTTCAAGTACAGTATTTAGGTGCATGCACTATGCAAAGGATTGTTCGTACTGAAGGCCTATGCCTGCAAAGGGAAACAAACTGTTTTGACAACAGAATTGACCAGTTGGAATTTAATGCCATGTGCACTGTGTTTTGAATATGCGTGGAAATGAAATAATATATGAAAGTAGGAAATTGGAAAAAAATGTGCTGCAGAATCGAATTTAAATTTGAATCCGTTTTATGGTTATGTATTTGTAATACAATATATGCTGCTGGAGCATAGTACTTTCAAGGCCCTGAAGAAGTGAATCCTTTCGGCCCCTATATTTGAAGGTTGGGGGTTTATTTTTGCATCCTTTCAAAGGAAACTGAAGTTTTGCAATACAAAATTAAATGTTGGATGCTCTAACTCTAATGACATCTTTTAGTGATGGTATATTGACTTTCTGCTCGAAACTGAGACCAGTATTCACTGTGATAAAACAACATAAATCTCTTCACTATCCAAAGTAGTACTGTATGAGCTACCTTGTTCTTCTTCAGTGTGGTCATTTTGGTCATTTTCGATTCAGAGGCAACCAATATTTCTGAATATTATTACAAAATGTAACAGTGTGAGGTGATAACAGATGAAGGCACCCCGTGCAACATTTGGGGTATTTTTCCAGGCTGGGGTCGAGGCAAATAAATTGTACGAACAGGAAGAAAGAAAGGAAATGCCTGATGAATGAGACGTGATAATGTATGTGGACGATTTCCATAGTATGTTTTGGCACAAAATGCGACAATAATTAACACAAAAAAAGTAAATCAATCTTCGAATATATGAGTAATTATGTAAGTCCTCGTAATATATGAATTTGCTACACGAATGTGAATGCTTTTTCATGCAATGTGTTGTAACCACCAAGAGGGACCCAAATACTTGTACCTTCTAAGGTTAAACTGAGGAAAGGGAAACTTGCGCTGGTTCGCACCATATATCGAAGTGCCTTCCATGGTCAAATGTTAGCAGTTTTCCAATGAGATTTTTGCCCGTTCGACGTACATGGTGACAGATGCTGGAGATGACACAGCGCTTAAGCATTGTTTATTGCTTTTTCAACGCACAAAAAATTAACAAATTGAGGATGAGGGGGTGAGGAAGTTTAATTCATATAAACTCTCATTCTGAAATAATGGAGCCATTGATGACATCGGAGAGGAGAATATTCCATTGATTTCGGTTGGGGGCGCCTCCACTTCTCATTTTTGTTTTGATCAGAGCACTCGAAGAACCTAAACATTTTCCCATTTTCATGGTCGCTATTCGTTAATTACCATCTCATTTCTGTCTACTAATTTGGCAGAGTAATTCCTAGGTTAGGGTTGCGTGCTCGGCGTTAATTTTTAATGGAAATGTTAAGTTCTCTTGGGCCAGAAAAATTAATCGCCTGGCCCCACCATGCTCTGGACACACAGTTTCTCTTATTTTCTTTCTTGGTTTGTTACTTGAAGACTCGCTATAAGATAGTTTTGCATTGATGACGTCATTGTTATGAGTTTGGGGGATCCTGTTGTGATATCATACACGTATGCGATCTCATAGGATTGCTTTCAAACTTATTCTTGCAAGTATTTTCACACCTAATACTTTAATCCAATATACAGTGTATGTATGATACAATTTTCATTTAAGACGGTTTGTACATGTATGTTTTCAGAGACCCTTATATATGTGCCACATGCATCAATTTCAAGTTGACCATGCACTGTACGTCTCTGAACCAATGCGTCCTTCTTCAGGAAATGATGCAGCTTGTGTTCACGTGTATATAGAAACCTTACAAAACTCTTTCTAATAAACATCCTCATTCGTAGCCAAATTAGCATTATTGAACAAAAGGGATCTGTGTGAGGCAGTTGCAACTCGAGATAGTTGTTCAATTAAACCCAGTTTATAAACTTTTGAAATAAATTATCTACCAATCTTAAAGCAGTTATAAATATTCATGTAAGAGTGTCATGGTGGCCAAGGCCCTCTTAGCATATTATAGTCAAGTGTAATATGCTAAGAGGACCTTGGCCACCATGTAACTCTTTTTCAAATCACTCTTCCGGTCAGGGCCATGTCTTGGTATTTGATTCCAAATGTGTAAACACAACATACAATTGTATATACATTGAAGATCAAGAAGTTTTAGTTTTGCATTGTGTAATGCCCATAACACCAAAGATGTTTCCAAAGCTAGCTCTCAAATTGTTTGCAGCGAAAAAGGCAAAGTTAAAGAATTTATTAGAAGTCCTTTCCAATTATTTCTGACCCATTGCTTCATTCTTCGTGAAAAGATGCAGCATGTGTTCACGAGTAGCATTGTTTCAAAAATCTTCCTAATAACTTCCATTTTTTTAAAATCTATCTTGGGACATGTCTGACCAGGGCCAAATGTAAGAACATAATGTTTATTGAAGATCCATAAGTTAATTTTGTTTTATGAACATTATAATGCTCATGAAAACTATAATAATTTTGCAGTATAATGCTGTGAACATTATATTTGAACATGATATGTTTATAAAACAAAACTAAAAATGTTTCGAAAGCTAGAGATGAACTCTGGGATTGATTGCGGGGAAAAAGACAGAATTCGCTGCATAGGAGTTCATCAGTATTTTTCTCCCGAGAAATGATGTTCGAGGTATATGATTGGAAATCGTGAACAGGGAAGATGATGTAACGTCACCGATGACCCCGGGAACGCGCTTGGAAGCCCCATTTCCTTTCTCAGCTCCTGCGTTATAAAAAGCGGATAGATCATTTTGGATGTAATTTATATGTTCCTGTTGATGAGTGAGAGGAAGGACGATTGAAGCAAGAACATAAATCTGCACAGTTTGATAAATCAGCCCAAATGAATGGACAGCAATCCAACTTGGCCGCGACATCTAGTGATAGAAACCAAAGTTCATGGTCTTGTTGCTGTTCGGAATACTAGCATTGCATGCAATAAAACAATTTAAAAAAAGTTTTGGTATAAAAACATTCAAAATCAATACATCAAACAGTTTATGGATTGATATTTATTCAAGTTTTGTATCTAATATTCCTAAATCAACTTTTTTTCATGGCGTTGAACAGTTTCCTTATATCCTTTGAATACTGGAACAAACCAGTGAGATTTTGAGATAGCTCTTGCAGGGCTCGTTAATGAAGTTAACATTTTTCCATGCGTTCACCCGAAAAAAACACTGGCCAATCAAAATGCCGATGTCCACAAATTTCCCGTTTTTAGACACAGATTCCTCGTACTGAAAACCTGTAGGGCGACACCTCTCAGTCTATTCTGTAATTAATATTTTCCTCGGTCCGTGATTCATTGTGGAGGAAGAATTCGATTGACAGATTGTTCCTCCGAGTTTCTTTTTTATTTGATTTCTAATCTTCTAACCTTTTGTCCTCGTGATTTTTTTAAGTATTGGTCCGGTTGGAAACCGATTGCTATATCCTAGTACTCAGAAACCTGAATTAGAACGCTCATTGATGCCCCGAAAACGTACATGCTCGGTGGCTGGTGGTGGTCAGTTTCGACGCTGACCTTTCTGCACGTGGGCAGAAGAATGAAAAAAGCGACACTAATTAAACTGACGTGATTTAAAAAAAACTTTATAGCCTAATTTCAATCATCTCGATAATCGAAAAATTCCTCATACAGCAGCTTAGCTACATACAGACAGTACATGTATTTGTCGAATAAAGACTACACTTGTTGCTGGAAATTAATTGCAATGATGATAATGATGAAAGTGCTCCAGGAATTGTATAGTAATTGTCATGCATAAGAAGAAAATGATTTTTGTATTCAAAACATATCAAAATTGTTATCTGTTTTGCATATTTTGATATAAGAAGACCCGTTGATATCAAGCATGAAGGTACATATTGTTGTAGCTCAAGACAAGAATATTTAGAAAATAATAGTCAGTTTCCAAAGACACATATGGGTACCACAACGGGATGGAGGGAGTTACATGATGACATTTATGAATGTCCTCATGGGACAAATGTATGGCTTCTGGTGTGTGAAAGGCTGTGAAAAATCATATTTTTCTTTTACAATTGCTTTTACAATACAAATCATTATCTTTGGAAATGGCGAAATTGTACGTCTGAACAATTGCTATAATGAAGAAGGTATAATTGCTTGTTCTCACTGCAATATATTGTTTTGATTAGGGTTCGCATGCACATATTATTTCAATTAGTGTTTGTTTTTATTGATTTCTGTTCGCTGGATGATTTGGTCAGCTGGACTCCATCGAATGGGTGGTGACCGTGCACCATCAACGTGACTGTCATTGGTAATGACCACATGCACGGCGACTGTACCTCTGCTTGACCTATACACGAGGTAACACTCGCCCCTCCCAACTCTGCCGTCCCATCCGACGTCACCACTTGTTCTCGTTTGCAATTTTAATTTGTTGACATCTTTTTTTGTTTTCAAATTTTTTAACAAGTTTTTTTCTCTCTCAATTTGCGCTCGAACTGTTGGTTGTGGGCATCCAAAAATCTTGTCCTCGCAATCAGTTTGAGATTGCTATGGTTAACATGCTCGCTGTGGGGAAATCCATCGGAAACATGTTCATGTAAGTCAGTATGGATATTTTTATTACTCTCAGATGTTAGTTTTATTGGCAATTTTTTGTGGCGTTTGGTTTAGCGTGGGATTCTGTTAATGATCGTGGTCAAAAACAACGGTTTATGAATTATTCCTGGGCACAGTTCATAACCAAATTTCGGAGAACGTGCATGTACGCCTCACATCTATTATGGCATTCGTTTTTCAACATCGCAATTCTTTTCAACAATATTAGTGAAACTATCATAAATGAAATCACGTATTTGAATGATCGGGATGAATACATGTAGTAGCTATATTTTTCATATAATGTTTGACATTAACATTCATCACTTTGATGCGCACTGGTTTTTTAATTTTCGTGTTGCTAACGTGCGTCTATGTATATGAATATTTTAAATTCACACCTATTTAAAATTTGTATTTACTGGTATGATGTGTTCGGTTATTGAACAGCGTTTATTCTGATATTGAACGTTGTTTGTTCTGTTACTACAAGTAGACCTGATGTTATTTTGAAATATTATACCATTGATCAGCCTGATAAATGCATGTAGATCTCGCAGAACTGCACTGTAGAATGAATGAGTATGAATGACTTGAAAAATGTTATAAGAGTTGCACGTGAATTGTTTTTGACAGGAAAATTTCGGAGTTGTCAGACTTGAAACAGTAACAGGGCAGGTCTTGGCCGCGAACTTGCGTGTATAATTTCCACGTGTGTTATCCCGGTTCAAGCAGTAACATATACTTTTTAGAAACATAATTTCATTACAAAGTGGGTGCCATTTCCGAATATTTTCTTTGTTTTGAGGACACCTGTAGCGATGTCGTTGTAAGGTAATATCAGTTCCGTTGGAATACTTGCATATACATGTATGCATACTTGCTAACCGAAGTTGTCCAGAAAACCAAGTTGGGTCATTTTTCGGAATTAGGTGAAGTGTCGTTTATCAGAGTATTCGGAGTTGACCTTACATACACTTAGTATTTGCATACTCAACAGTTCGCATTTTTATTTTTGGGAAGTGCGAGCTTGACCCTTCGAAAAGAGATTCAGGAAATCAGGTGTACAGTTACCTCCAAACATTATTTATTACGTTTTTCTAAATTTCATTTACTTTATACCTGATACCCTTCTGAATGGTTGGAGCTGTGACACTTTCGCGTGTCCAAGATGGTTGCCAATTTTTATTTTTCGTTTTTCCAGCATGGGTAGTTTATTGCAGTTGATGTTGCTGTGTGGCTTAATTTCGTTTTCCGTGGCCTGGCTCCCTTCGAAGTCCTGGTTTCGCATTCCGGACGGCACCAAGTGGTCAATGACTCATTCGCTGACCATTCCTCTGGCCAAAATCACCACCATTACAGCCAACATTCCAATTACCTACACTTTCGACAATACATCTAGAATGGTGCTCTCTGGGTAAGTGCATTCGAGATGTTGTTTGTTTTCACTAACAGCAATAGGAATTTGGGGAAATAATGAAAGGAAGACATTAGCCTTGCGATGTAAATCAATGCAGTTAGTGGATGTATGCAGGAACTTCATGAGAAAGTTTGCAAATGACACCCGGGGGTGATATATCCTTCCATAACACAGCATGAATTGCATTCCTCTGCTGCAAGGCTCATAGATCAGTCTGACATCTTGAGCTAAGAGACTGCAAATCAAATTGAACATGGGCTTCCCCTAACTGCTCGTGGACTGGCAGTGATTGCCTGGTGGTTGGGCAGCTAATAAATAAATTGTTTCTTGGTTATGTAAACAAACACATAAAAGATATAAATTGCTACAGCTATGGCAGGTGTCATTCTTTTACTTTGGGCAGGTTATTTTAAAATATCAATATTTTGTGCACATTTATACATGGCATCATCGAAAATCTCTAAAATGTCATCAGTTCTTTTGGTAGTAGCAGCGTTTTAAAATTTGTGGTTTATAACTTGATCTTTCAATTCCTCTTTCTTCATTCAAATGATAGAACATGGTAAAATTTTCTCTAGTCCAAATATTGTTAGTGAAGCAATTGTTGGAAAATACATGTACAGCTATTTTGGGTAGCGATGTACATGTAATTAAACGCAATAAATCCAAATCGACACAACAATATTGATTTCCTAGGGAAATTGCAAAATTTCTTTTGACTCGTTAAATCTTGGAAAAGGAACACAACTGGCTTGATGCTTCCATGAATTTGAAAAATAGTAGACTAAGCACATGGCTTGGCCCTTTCTGGTGTAAAGATGCTTTTGATTCGTAAACAGATTTTTAAATTTTCTTTAATTAAAAAAAAATGTTTGGAAATGTCGGAAATTTATTCAAGATTCGGCCAGCTAGATACCCTGACTTATAAGATGAGTTTAATTTGTGATGTTTGTACTTATTAGATTATACATTTAATCATATGGTGGGAAAATTGGACGTTGTCTCAAATAGGTTGCACCTTGAATGTGCAACTATTTCAGTCTGTCCATACCGGTCAGTACCACGTGTTTGCACTGGTCAGCTATTCGGTCACTGGAGTACATCGTTTTACGATATTTTTCGGCTATATAAAACGGTTTTAATGTCCTCCCGAAGGCTTTTCCTGACAAGTTTTACTATTTATTAATGGCCATTTGTGGTGGAATACGGTGTCGGGCGCATAACGCTTTGGTTTTTATCTTGACCCTTTGGTGACCAGCTCATGGTGGTCGGCTAATTACTTCGATGCGAAACTTAATAACATTTTTCTTTTCAGCTTAGTTACTAATCAATTAGTGCTATAGTGATTAACAAATTGGCAGCTTAAAAGGTTTTGCTTTAAAAAAAGTAACCATCCGAAAGTAGGCGTATTGTATCAGCGATACGCTCGGAAATTGCACGCAAAACTCATTTCTTGCTTTTTTAGTGCCAGGTCATTGGAAGATGAGCAGTTAAACATTTTTGGCACCATTGAAGAATCTCTTCGCAGTTTGGGTTTGGATGGAAAATCTTGTCTTCTGCGGGCTATCTGTGAGATCAACGAAAGTCCAATGAGGGACCTAACTTTGATAGGGGAAATTCTTACATTAATATTAACGTAAGTCATGCAGAATGTAAAACATATTCGTAATTTAATCTTTGGTGAAAGATACATGTAGGTTGACATAGTCAGTTTGGACTCAGTTTGGGTAAGGGGGTTGGCCAAATGATGATGCCATCATTGCTGTTTTATGAAACACTGGGTTCAAATTCATCATGTCTTCCAGTTTTGCGTAAACAGATCGCCCTACATGTACATGCACGTCGTGTTTTTTTTTATTTTCCTGAAAAGTGCGACAAAAATTGCTATTATTATGCTAACATTTTAGTAGAATATAATATATAAAAAAAAACTTTTTGAAATTTTTTTGGCAGTGATTCTTATCACTAGGGATAGCGATTGATTAATCGGGGCAATTTATGCAAGATATTTATAGAGATGTGCTACTTTCATACCAAAATTTTTAAATATCACGAATTTTTTTTTTTTTTTTACTTTTATTTTACTCAGCCCAAGAAGGACAATGGAAGACCGCACATTTTTAATCGAATATTTGAAAGCCGAAGATATCGGACGTAGGCAGAAAGGCAGTTGCTGGAAAATGTATTATTCGTGCCCGTTTTCCATCCGGCATTTTCTGCAAGGCTTGCAATACCAGAGACGGTGATAATTATTGTGTAATTAGTTATTGATGTGGTTAAAATAGTCATCCGGTGCAATGATTGCCAACGGTGTGTTGATAGGCCGCAACTAGAACCAATTGATGTTTATTTAAATAAATTATTTCAATGTTGTTTGTTCTGAAGTTTGAATTTTGTTGCGATACACTACTGTGGATCCTACTTGGAACAGCCAATAAGATCGTTTGTGCGACCCTGTGCGAAACTTTATTTTTTTTTAAATTTTGTTGCGGCGTTGCATCGTCGGGTGGCGCCACTTGCCTTTGGATAAACTTGTTCTATTTCGGTATTTTGGACGCTTGAAATTGCGGTCGGAGTGTGAGGTGGTGTTTTTGCTAGACTAGGAAAGTTCTTTTGCGAGGGCTTTTATTTTGATTAATTTTGCTTCATGGTAGTGTGTAACTAGTGAGCCATGGATCACGCTAGCAAGGAGAACATATTTGACGAGCTAAACAGTAAGTAAACAATTCAGTTATCTACATTTCGGGCTGACATTGGAATGGCATTCTTTGTTTGGGTCTCAGCACATCTTACGCAAATTCACGTAAATTTTATTTTGGATTTCAGATTTCGAGAAGAAGAAACCGACAGAAATACCGCCAATTCTTGAAGATTATTTGTTTTTAATTGGCAAGAGTGGAGACATAATGTAAGGAGGAAAACATGCTGTTGAGATTCAGGGCCTCGATCCACTATACACTGTTGTAACATAAGTGTGGGCCCTGTGTGGTTGCCGAGAATTTACATGTACCTTATCCCACATGAGCATCCTTCAACTTCATCAGCTACAAGTGTAGAAAGGTGTAGCACGTTATAACGTTTGGGCAAGTGTTTGGCGTCATTATGCAACATAAGTTAAAATATTATTTTAGATCTTCATCTGATACTGGTACCATGATGCTGGTACCCTTTAAATAAAATTCAGGCACGAGTGTAGGCCTGTGCTGCTACGTAGTATGCCGAGTTATATAAATCCAGGCCATTGCCTATAAAGTGGGATGACCTCAACGTTTGGGCAATGACCTCTTGCGTAACTAACTGATGGTTCTTGAATGATTGATTTTATGTGGTTAAGCCAAGTTGCTGTTGCCTGTTGGTTTAGTTGCTCCAGGTGTGTACTGGTAATCAGATGTTACATGTATGAATTGATATTGAGGGTTTGTTAAGTTCTGTGAAATTGCTTACTAAATGAGAATAATTTTATTGTCATAATCAGATGCCACATATAAACACTATTAAAATGTGTGCATTTGACTTGGGAATCTTCATTGCAAAATTCATGGAATGGTAGCTTGGTATGGACGATAATTAGGTCATCATACGTGATGATCATAATTTGGGTACTTGGCAATGTTATTTCCCATTGCAGTGTCGTCTAACAAACTTGAGTTCATAGAAAGGGTATGGCCTGCATCTCAACATCCTTCCCTTTTTGTCTTGGATGATTGTGGGTTGGAGAAATACACCATATTGAATATAATGAAATGCAATACCAATTTGAAAATTAGCATTATTGTTGTATATATTTCATCTAGGGTTGCAAGCAAACAAAATATAATGTTTCATTTCAAATGACTATATTTTTGTTTACAGAAACATTGCATAGTTTTTTAATGCATGAGTAAAACAGCATGCACAAATAAAATGATAAATACATGTAGATCTGGGTTGCCATGATTTTGGATAGGGCTTGCTGCGTTCTTTACCCAAATCAACTGCTTGTATCACTACATGTTTGTAGTCTTTGAACTCATTCATTATTCTCTTTTCAGATTTTCTTGGACCAAATTAAAGCCTTTGTTTAAATACAAACTGGACAGAGTGATAAAACAGTTTAATGAAGAATATCCTGCAAAGGATTTAGCCTATTCCCCAAATGTAGACAAATTTAACTATGATGATATGCGTGCAAAACTACTCAATGCAGTAGAAGAGTTTTCTGGGTTAGTATTTAGGGCTGATTGAACGATATGTAATCGCCATATGAACGCTGGAGAATGACCACTCCTGAGCGCCACGATAATTGTTTTTAAATAAGATAACTTGTATTATAAGTATGTGATATGATTCCAGGCCTTCAATGATTCTTAAAGTCGTGGATTACGCCGTTTATTAATACAAAAATTAAATAGTTTTCAAACAGTCTAAAATAATGAACGAACGCCTTCCAATTTCAAGTGGATGTGTTCGTTATATCTGATTGTTCGAATCTGAATTTGATTTTTATTAGTAAACTGCATAATCCACAACTTTAAGAATCATTGAAGGCACTATAGTAATATCTCATGCTTATAATACAAGTAATTTTATTCAAAAACACCTATCGTGGTGCTTAGGAGTGGTCATTTCCAGCGTTCTGATGGTGAGTACATATCGTTCAATCAGCCCAAACTGTGTGGTGACTTTTTGCATTATCTAATAGCGTTTCCTGTTAACTAAATAGGGCGCCCTTCACAATTCAACGATTGTGTGAGTTGGTTATGTGTCCAGACAAGCATTACAAAAGGGTGGACAAGTTTATGCGTGCCTTGGAAAAAGACCTTTTGGTAGTTAGTACCATTGAACCTCTTTGCAAACGGTAAGAATGTACATGTAATCACATCTGTATTGTGCGTGTATATGCCAAAGTATACTTCCATTGGTTAATATATATTTGCGTCAATATAGACAAAGAACAGATAGTGAATCTTCATCACTGGTTAATGGAGTGAGTGAGACAACTGGTTCATTAAATGGTAATGTTCAGAGTCCTCCCTCTATCATGGAGCCTAATGAAGAGACTAAAGTTCAGTCTGCTGATGAACCTGTTAGCCAAACTCTTACTCCTAAAGAAGATGTTCCTGTTGCTGATGGAGGTAAATTATGCGAAAGTAATTGTCAAACATGATTTAAGATTAATGGGATAAATTGAGCAACTTCCCTCAATTTGTTCCATTAAATTATTCTTTAAAAAATGCTAATGGCAACTTTTGACACTGCTCGTTATACTTTGAAGGCGAAAGTTTTGATTTGAAATCTAATGCTGTCGCCAAAGAAAACGAGTCATTCAATGGTGAAAACTGCACGTCTGGTTTAACCGAAGAAATGGAAACGGCCATATCATCTTCATCAACGTCTGAATCAAACAAAGCCCAGGTGCAAGATATTCAGGAGCCTAGTGTTTCAAATGAAGTTCAAGACACAGTAAAAGAACCAGAAGGTAATTTCACATTTTTCTATTTCTTGAAGAAAGGTCGTCAAGTTGAAATGGCTAGTGATATTGATTTCCGGATTGCCCTCAATATTATCTTGTTTGAAAATTACTTGGACTCAAGGGTCCTTTTGAGCCGCTTTTTTGTTGCTCTTGCTAAAATAAAGTTATCTCACATTTTGGGACATCCGATGCTGGCCCTGAGTATACCGTACTCTTCACTGAAACTCGGCGTCCATATGTTTGAGTGGATGTAATCTTCAAACTATAAACTTGTTTTGAAATTTGCATTCACAGAAAGCATCCCACCACAACTGCCAAATGAGAATAAGATTGATAACGCAGAAGCCGAATCAAAGACTACCGTCGAAGAAGGCACACCTGCTGAAGTGCAGCACAATTCTGATTTGAATGACAATGATATTGTTTCTGGTAAGTTGACTCGAGTTATTTTATGTACACTGTACCTTCTTTTACAACAGTATTGTTCCATCTTATAATACTATCATGATTGGTTGATATATTATATTGATTGATATCGACAATCTATAACGTTAAGTGTTGGCTGGTGCTAACGTATGAACATCTTCTGTAGATTCAAGTAATAGCCAGCAGGTGTCCACCTGCAGTGAAGATCAGTGCCAGGAAAAGGAATCTGGTGAAGTTGTTAACAGCGATTCTGAAACATTTAAAGGAGATGCCATTCCAGAATTGGGTGATGAGCCAATTCCAGACTCTACCTCGCAGGCAGATGCTCCCACCATGGAATTTGTGACGACATCTCCACAAGACAGCGGGAAGGATGTCACTGCCACTGGGGAGACCAGTTTGATTCCGGAGAGCTCTGTCCAGCCTGAGAAATCCTCTGCACCTGAAGACATTGCAAGTGTGGTTATCAGCCCAGATCCTTGTGATGTACCCCTGCCAGAACCAGAGCCAATGGAAGAAGCTTAATGCAGTCTCAAAAGGTAATAGCAGTTTAGTTTTGGTTACATAGAGCGACAATGTTGAGATTCCTATATGGGCTTGCTAAATCTGTTGATGGGAAACTGCGTGCTTTCTTTTTTATTTATTCTCATATGGTGTAATTGTCCTCTTTTGTAATGCTGATAAGACAGAGAACCTTGGTTTGAAAGCCGAAAAGCGACCAGCGATGGGTAGATTTTAGTGATTCTTGAATTACACAACTGAAAGATTGCGTTTAGGTTCACCGGTTGGCAAATATGGTTTTTCATGCAGAGTTATAATGTCATTTTGCTGCACTTATAGAAAGTGTCATTGAGGGTGGGATTTTTCGCCATTCTTGAGCATTAACTTATTTTAAGAGGTAAACTGGGTGATCTTTTTGTGTTTGCATAATGTTTTAGCTTTGTGAACTTAAAAAAGAGACTGTCTACATATGGGATATTAAATATGGGTAAAGTGATGTTGGCACTATGCCTTTTGCAAAAGAAGGGATTTTCCAAACTTCAGTGAAAAATTTCGATTTTATTTCATGTATGACACTGAAATTTCAAGTTTGAAAGATATGTCTGAAAGCATATTTTATTAGTGTTACATGAAGCAAGTTCATAATATTGAGAAAGTCATTAAATGCAAAAGTAAGAGTTATAATAGTCGTGCTTGTAATAAGCTACGTTTTGATGAAACTTGGAGAACAATAAATGCCTTGCTCAAGGAGAATGTTTAGGTGTGTGAATTGGGCACTCCTGTCAAAAAACAAATGACGAACCAGGAACATATTTGTGGCACATGAAATTTCTGATTCCCTTTTTGACAGAATTGGACTATAGAATTGACAGAAATATGACAGAATCGTCCTATTTTGACTTCATTTGCCAAACACATTCCAGTTTTTTCTGGTCACCTTTTCAGTTTTATCATCCCAAAAAATTCGACGTCAAATATTGATAAATTAACGTGCCAAGTGATATTCAGTTAAAAATATTAGTTGCCTAATCAATTTCTGTGTGTGAATTAAGGTTTGCACCGTTTTGACAAAAATCCACTGTTATTGGATTGAAGTGTAGAACTTGCATAGGTAGGGTTGAAATAAATGGAATTTTTATTTTTACACAAGATTTGATATGAAATTAGTTTTGCTTGCATTAATCCCGCCTGGAAAACCCATATACATAAGGTTTATGGTGCATTTGATAGCATAGCATAACGTTTGCATACCAAGTTCAATTGCATCCTTGTCATCTAGTGCTTCTTGTGACTGTTCTCATACATCTTGAAAAGAGTACAAAGACCAGTGTGAAACGAGATTAGAGTACATTAAATTTTTATTACAAGAATGATATTTTAATTACATATTTTCAAACTTAAACTAATATTATACATGTAATCAGGAAAAGTAAATTTGACCAGCCTCGAGAAATCTGCTAAAATTTAAAAATTACATGATATGAATCAGTGCAGCAATACCCAGCACAGTGCGGCAATAAACGAGGGCACTGCGAATGAATTTGGGTTCAAATTTGTTCCCGCATTGCATCCGTTGTAATCACAAGTGAGAATGCAGCCCAGAAAACTTTCATTTTGGAACTTGAAAACTCCACACTGGTTATCCATTGTCTCCATGATACATGCGCGGATTACCAACTCCTCCAATGTTTTTTCTGCAATTTTCACGACAATGAATTAGTAGCATTTTGAGGCAAATTGGCTCATTTTGGCCTTACTTTGTATTAGCTTAAAAGATTTTTTTAAGCCCAAAAGATACAAAACGCAATATTTTTGGGAGACAGCGAAATTATCTACCATGGGTTATGACCAAAATCAAAACAGAAGTTGAAATTGTTTTATCTGTCCTTCATTTTATAAAATATGCTGGCTGAACTATAGAATATGCCCATTGCAGTTTTATAACACCAAGGAAAGTGGGCTTATCCTAATTGCTCATAGGCAGGCAGTGATTGCTTTGCGATAGAGCAGCTAAATAAAGAAAACAAACTAGGTTATGCAGAAAAAGCATGGCTATACAGTACTGTCTGTACTATACATTATGCCCTATTACTGCTGTCCTTTTGCCATAGGCCCAGTGAGTGAGTTATTTTCTTCTAAGGGAGAATTTACTAATAGGTGGCCATTGAGAAATCGTAATAGAAAATTGCATAAAACTACATGTAGGTTTAATGCAATTATAGTTGCTAAACATAATTTGAAGTCTGAAATTACCTTTCTTTCCAATTAATTTCAGGCAGAAATTGGCGGGGAAATTGCCAATGTGCCCCTGCTTGGGAACCATGCAGTTCTCGCTGTATTTGCTGTTAGCTGGATTGTATGGATCATGGCAATTCTTGTCAGACTGATTCCGTGAACTGCAAGTGTAACAACTTATAGCGTAACCTGTACATAAAACATCAATGTGATTTGTGAGTGAAGATGCATGGTACAAAAGAATGGGCTTGCATGCTTGCAACTTGAATTGAACTCGTTTGAAATTGCACTAGCAAGCCATGCACACTGTCTGCTTATTATGGGTTGGGCGGGTAACCATAATGGGTTTTACTCAAAATATTACCGTATGGTAAGAGTAAAATGACGATTAACGCTAGAGATGATGGCATTCCCCATCTTCTGACTGCCCCATTGAATTTCTACAATGAGTCCATAATAGCTTGTAATTAAATAAATTCACACGTGAAACTTAAAACTCGCATGAATAACAATATCAAAAAACATCGTCACAACACTGATAGACATGACGGTAATTTCTAGCAGGTTTGGGCGAATATTTGCACATGTTGTTCTAGCTTGGTCTATATGTGCAGTGATTGTGATGGTTGTGAACTGACAGATGTTGAACATTTTTTCAAATGTGTATGCTAAATTAAAAGCAATTTGCAAGAAGAAAATCGAATTGATAACGTTTATTCCGATAATTACAGTATGTCGAGGAATAGTTCAAGGTTTTTTATGTGACATTTTTTTGAGCAAGGTTCAAATCAATTTCAGAAGGGCGCACAATTAATCAAGAGCAAAATTCAATATGTGTTGATTTTACTGGTCTAATTTGTTGTTTTTAATACTCTTGACAGCTTTATTTCCATTTTCAATATCTTGTCCCACACGATAATGGTGTGCAGTAAATTAACATGAAAACATCATTTAGTTTTCTGCAGACATGTTCCTGAGAATTTTGCAGCAGAATATTGTGATCCAAAAAATATTAAGAGCAATGTCTGCAGACATTCTGCAAAACATTAGCAGAGACAATTTTGAAGAATATTTCTAAAGAAGGGCAGTATCGGATATTTTGCTGAAATGTTTTAATGATTTTTTGTACGGGTGGTTACTGATGGTACAGAAATCAAACCTGTGCCCAGCTGCCTAACTCAACACCGTATTTGCGATGATAGTGGCATAGTTTAGATTGGGAAATGTTGTATCTCGTGATTTCTGTTTGCTTCTTCATTGCGCTGATGAAATAAGATTTGATATAAAACTCTTTAAATTTCAGTTTGTACTAAAACCTGAGTTATGTCACATATTTAGTCTGTCACAGCAGAGCGAGGCTTGCCAAAATAGTATTCAAATATGAAGGTAATGTCAGATTTTAAAATTGTAATAATCCTAAATTCGACATCCCGAGCGATACGCGAAGATACGAATAAGTTAGACTGGCATTCATCGGACTTACCTCTGTGAACATCTTGGCTATTTCTGACAGATTCGTTGAAGTGGGCGACTCTCTCCGCTCACATTAACTTCGAATTATTGTTAAAATCCGGTTTAACAAGCAGCTGCATTTAGCGCGACCCAAATCAGCTGTCGGTTAGTCAAATGCAAGGATTTTAAGTGGATGTGGATGCAGGATGTATTTCACCCATGATGGAACTGAATGGATGCCATTTATTGGCCTTTGCAGAGAGGCAGCCGAGAGATGCGGGTTGCCTGGATACAGCTTATTCTTCTGCATTTTGCTCCATCTGGGTGGATTCAAGACTGCGAATTGAGGGATGCTCGGAAATAAACAATTGATCTGGGCCGATGACGTCACGTACAGCCTCCAGGCTGATGCTTGGTGCCACTTGCAGCATCTTCTCATTCTCAGCATCCTCATCTGGGATTTCGACCGAGATTAAATGGTCATCCATCACGCGATGCAGTTAATTCTTACACCAGATACCCTTTTATTTGTTAGTAAAAAACGGGTGTTTTCTTCCCTTCAAAAGCATTAATATCAATAATGATGACGCGTTGCAACAGACCGGGAATAATGGAACCTTTTTGATCATTTAGCTTAATTAATAACCAATTACTTTCTCGGCTATACAATAAATAGTTTCCGACGTAAAATTTGCAATGATACCGAGGGCACCAATCTTTCTTTAAGTGACCGAAAAAATTGAATCTAATAAGTATGCTTCACTGCAAAGCTCTACATCTTAGTTTGGAAAACTCATGTTCGCAACATTTATTTTTATTTTTGGCTAATTGAAACCAACGATTTGCACCAAACTCAGATTAACGAACTTTTTTTGGGCTGAAAATTAAATTGCGAAACGTTATTCCCAGCAGACAATATTCCATGTCAAATTGAAACAATTTGCAATTATTTTGACATAAGAGACGAATTATTTTCTTCTAGGAATGGACCGAACATTTTGCTAATAGAGGAACTTTATAAAAATTAATTACTAACGGTGAACTTTAGTCCGTAAAAGTCATAATGACGTGAATGATATTAAAAGTAGTTTGATGCACCTGTGTGAATTGTGTATGAGGGGACGTTCAAATATTACCAATCATCAATGTGAGGAGGATGGGGATTGTGATGGAAGTCGGGGGAGGGTAGTGGCTACAGTAATCAGTCACCATTAGTATTTTAGTTGTAAAATTTTCAATTTCTCATTATAAAACAGATATTAAATTCAGTGAAAAGCGATTTTCATGAAAAAGTTCAAATTTTTGAATTTTTTTCAATACCCCTCCCCTCCTTTACCCGGACGTCCATTACGGTCGATCCCTAATGGGACTTGCCGGATGGCCCTCGACAGCCGAGACTACATCAAATGATTGGCAAAAATCATTTAGGACAGTCGATTGACCCGAAAGCTGTCACGAAGACATCCCCGCGGTCTCGCCAGCCACTCGACGAGCCATTCTCAGCGAAACATAATTTCTATCGGATAATAATTTCGACTGATTTGCCAAGAATTGTTTCGAATGTTGATTCCGCGATGCCTGCTAGGGGGCGTTACCGGTAGCCGGCGTTCCTTGTACGCGTAGCCATCATGGAAGCACATGTTAAACTGTGATGCTCTTTGTCTTTCTTAATTTCCAATTGCGTTAGTACCGCGCGCGTTTTCGGCACTCATTTCCAAATCTATGTAAGTACGGGCCGCTAAAATGGGCATTCAGGCCTTCCAGAAATTCATAGAAACGCACTGCCCGACCGCTTGCGTGCCCGTGGATTTGTTGAAGATAGCGAGGAGCGTGGGGGTATCGAGGCGGTCGAGAGCGAATGGAAACGGACGGCAAAACAACAACAACAGCGGCCGACTGTGCCTGGTCGTGGACGGGGAATGCTGCCTGGACCGCCTGTACGGCGGCTATTTCTCGGACTGGGTTTGCGGGGGACAGTGGAATCGCATGGTGCAATTTCTGGCCGTTCTCATCCAGACCATACAAAACAACAACATCGAATTGGCCGTGTTCTTCAACGGCAGCTTGGAGTCGCAGCGCATGCAGGAATGGGTGCGAGCGCAACAGGATGAAAGGAAGAAAATCTCTCAGGTACGCCAAGCAGGGGTTTCCCCCAGCTGGGAAAAGTGCTCAAAATGCGAAATTCGTGTTCGGGGATTTGTGGTTCTGTTCGTGAAAAAATCCAGCGAAATGGATGGGAGAGGATTGTTAGTTTGCCTTGTGCTCAGGCGTGGCGCTACAACCATGGTGGTGGGTTGTGTTTTGCATGGCGCGGTGCTTGTGCTTCCTAGCTTTCATCGGCCAATTTTAGACATGCATATCGATAAATATCAGTGCTTGAGGCACCTGTCTCAACCCCAGGTACAGTTCAGTAAGCGGCAATGTTGTAGGTGAAGAATTGGGACCACGGTCTTGGTTATTTGACATCAGTTTCACCTTCTTGAAATTAATCACTGTACATGTGTTTACACGCGAGTTTTAAGATAACTTGCGCAAAGTGAGACATGTAGGTTTACATGCAAGCTTCTAAGCTATGCTAGGCCTATTGAGTCCTGGGAGCCGTTAGCTGTTGGCCATATAGAGATGCCACAAAGGTTCTCGCATCCAAGAAGGCAGCAAACTTGACGTATGTTTAATTCTGCGTGTAAACCTAGTCTACGTAAGCTTGGTTTGGGATTCGGCATGTTAAGGTTTAATTCAAGGCGCCCCAAGCCAAGTGAGTTACAGGAGAAGCCCATACCACCGCTTCTGTTTGTGCTGTACTTGGAGTACGAGAAAGACTCCAAAACCTGTTTCAGTCCAATTGGACAAGCTCAAATTAATGGGGCTAGTTGATGCACAGCATGTGCTCGGAGACTGTTTCGGTGCAACATGCGAGCAATGAGCATGTCACGTCCTGTTTCCAATGTTTGTGAGAAAAGTAAATCCAAATGAAGCAAAGCTTCCTCAGACCAAGACTCAGTGCAACACTGTATCTGGCTTTATGAAACTCAGATAGGACACACCTCCCAAGGTTGTGCTGCTTTCGTTAAAAAGCAGATCATTCTTGGTGGTTTCCAACATGTCACATACAGGGTCCAATTTCATCAAAAATAAGGAGAGTGAAGACCTGATGGAGTTGGGGTAAGGAAACTTGAAAGCCTTAATTTCACACAGCTATTCCTTAAATTCACCAATTACTATACACACTTTTCATGAAAAAGTTATTTAGTCAATTTCCTTTATTTTTCCCCCCAACAAATTTGTAGGTTGCATTCGCTGCACAAACTGACACCATGTGGTTAAAAGTCAAATGCATGCAGGTGTTCTTTCCAACAATTGTTCATATGTATAACCGAGCTGCACATCACAACTGTACAATAGGTCCGGTTTCGGATTAATATTAAACCTTTAATTTGAAACCACTGCAATTTTTTGCGAACTCTGCAGTCTGCTGTATTGGGGATACCAGAGTTGTGCGCAAACAGGTGATGTGAGATCAGCAATACATGGAGATGATTGTACAGTTTTTTCTGCATAGGTGATGTTGATACATGTGGTACTGTACATGTATCTTCAACTTGAAAAGGAATCGATGGAATTAATTCATCTCTTAGTTGTAGCCTTGGTGCATACTATTGTTAAATCTCAAGATTAATTCTCGCAGTCCTGAATTGTTTTATTGTCTTAGGAGTTATTTGTTATATAGGCATGATCAGGAATTGACTGAGTCAGTTTTTTTAACTGATTAGATTGCCTCCATCATGTATGGCACCCCGTTGAGGAAAACAATGTTAGATCGCATGACTAAAAACTTTTTTTATTTAATAGGTCTTGAAGCATGTTGAAATCAAAGGCACCCCACCACCAAAAGTTTGGTGGATTCCACCGGTGTGTCTAACAACATGTCTGCGGATGGCACTTAGACACTTAAACATTACAGTTGTCTGCACAATGGACGACCACCATCAAGAAGTAATTGCATATTGTAGAGAGAATAATTTCCATGGATTAATGGCTGAGGATGCTGAATACGCAATCTTTGATCCGCCACGCTATTTTTCTTCAGAGCAACTTAAACTCACATATAAGGTAAGCAGGCAATTTTTCCATATACACAAGTGTCTCAGTAATAGATCAATAATAATATGATGGGATAGGAGTATCTGAATCTGATGTCTACATGGATTTTTTATCTGATAAACTACAGTAGCATCGTCTTCATCAACTTTCAAATTTAATCTAGGCCTCTAAATTTATGAAGCATAGCCAAGATGGCCTGTAACTCAGACGTGACCCTACCAGCAGAATTTAATGAGTTTTGTTGAGGCTTCTGAACGACGACACTAAGTAACAGAAATTGAGTCAGCACATCACTCCATTGAAACAAAAGTTTATTTGCTGCTAAGCTTGATAATAAAATCGAGTGAACGGAAGGAGTCAGCTCGGCATTTAACTCTAAAAGATTTTGCACTCCCTTTCTGTTGTTGAACTATGCATTAATAGGCTAGAAGATTAGGCGTATAAGGAAATGCTTTGGGATTTCAGTGTGGTTTTAAGATCACTAAGCAAAATACATTTACGATCAAACCATTTTGTAGCTTTTCATAAGCTTAATGCTATTACATGGTAGACAATGTAATAACATCGATACTATATTTTTTTGTCGATTACAGGCACGTCTGACCAGGTTGTCAAAATTCAAGCCTATTATTGCGATATTGAGAGAATGCAGCGTATGAGATCTTTGTCTTGGAAGTTGGAACTGAATTGTAAAAGCCCTCTGTAGCCTTCTTAATATTTGTTGCCAATCCTAGCAAATGGCAAAGTGCAATGTTATGACATGGGCATTATAAAAGTTACGGTGTATGCTAAGGATATGAATTGGCCTGATCTGTAGAGTGGAGTGTTCCGTGAATGTTTTGAAGTTTAAGCGCAGGATGTATCAGATGCGATCATCTGTTTTTATTTCCCATCAACCTATAAACTGGTCTGTGGTTCTGTAAACACTTCGTTCCTGCTAAATTAGACTTTAAAGCTGATAAGGTTTATGCCCGAAACTGTTTATTAAACAGATAAAGGTGAGATAGCATGGGATAATTAAGTTGGTCGTGTTTTGATTTTGCGTGCTTTGGAACTGAAAGTGCCTGTTATAGTAAATACAGTTTTTACGTGTAGGCCTACTGTTATGTCGCCGTAATTTGCAGAAGGCTCCAAACAAAGGCATTATAAGCAAATTTCTTTCAATTTTTTTATAGTAAACATATAGTTTAAAAGAAAAATGAATGCAAGTTGATAGCTGCGTTTAAATGTGGGATCCTTATCAGATTGAGAAAATCTTAATGTGGAACATCATTCAGATCTTCCATATGCAAGTATCTCATATTTCATAAAATGAGGATTATAATAGAAGAAGGAATGAACGTAGAGTTGCCATGTGGATTCCGAAACTCAGAGTAAAAAAATATGGGACGAGAAGAGCAAACGAGCCAGCCGTTCGACGTTTGCTGCACATGTACTGTACATGTATACAGGTGGCAGTGGGGTAGTCAGATAGGTGCTGATGAGCTATGAAGCCTGGATTTTTTATCTTGTCCCGTTGGTTATACCTTTCATGAAAGTATAAGTGTAAAAATCTCAGTTAACAGCTGTAATCAGCTCCTGGAAAAAAACAAAACTAAATATAAACAGCAGCTTAGAAGTAATCACTGCAGCTCCTGCAATTAGAATGTGAGAATAGAACGTTTGTTATCTTTTTTCCCCAACAGTTTGCAGCCTAGAAATTGTTATTGCAAGACTTTAATTGATAACGGCTGCTCTGTTCCTAGTCCTGTGGATCTGTTCAGTGTTCAGCATGAATGCACATATTGTTGTTTAAATGTGTTATAAAAGAATAATTTGATGGAATTGAATGTTCTGAATGGCTTGACAGTAGCCATTTAGCTATTAGTGCTAATAAAGCGACTGAGTTTTGCCATCATTGGCTGTGATGAAGTCTGTGGACTATCTATGCACAGGATATGCACAAATGGTAGTCTACCATTAATGAGAAATTAACTTAAGTATGCTGGACGATTTCATTCATTGGCAGTGGTAATATTTCTCAACCCCAATTCAAACTTGTGCCAGTATGATTTGTATACCTGCAAAGTCTGGTTCTCTATAGGTAAAGCAATGCAGTAGAATTTGGCCTTGTTTGGTTTACAGGATTACTGAACCTAATTGTTTGTTCCGCCGAAGGGTTTAAACTCGTGCAGTTTCTCCAGCTGCGACGTCATCTGGGCCTTGAAATAGTAACCGAGGTTGATGCTCAGTTGAATCCATGTGAGTTAGACATAAAGGGGTCACGGGCTCTGGTATTACTTGGAAATGGCAAGCCACGTATCGTGAAGAGCATTTTTTTGCCAACAGGAATACAGTAGGTTGATAGGCTGATAGCAAACGACGTAAATGCTACTAGAAGGCTGGATGGTGGACTGAATAGACGGTTTTTTAATTTGCTGTCTATTCAGATCGATATTTACTGAGGTCTTTTCAAATGCTGTGATTCGGCACCTAATAGACCTGCAATTGAACCTCATTTGGAATGAATCCTTATTGTGTTTGCTTTGGTAATCATTCATAGTCTAGGGTCTGTGATGGGCTGAATAAAAAAATCCTTCCAACCTAAATAATGGAGATTTATGCAATTCTTTATGATCATGTAGGCAATGTTCTACACCAACAGAATAGCCATAGCTCGAAAATAAATTTTGAAAGAAACTTGAATTTTGAATTTGCTTCAAAAATTCGATTTAATTTTCATTGATTTCATTACAGGGTTCCCACTTCCTAGAACGTCAGGGAATGTTGGAAATCCGTGAAAATGTCCGGGAAACCATTGTAATGTAGTCAGGGCAATCGACTTGAGAATTTAGGTGGGAACCCTGCTAATCAAAGACGCCAACTACTGTATTGTTTTTCGTTTCCCTTGTGATGATAAATTTACTTGGTTATTTATTCCCTAATTCCCAGACACCTTTAATAGCAAAGCTGTAAACATCGTCTAAGAATATCCCCTGTCAAAGCTATTGTTTCCATTGATCTAGATGTAAATTTGCAAGGCGCTTTGGAAGCGAAATTTTAGTATCAAGGTATCAACTGATGCCTTGTTTTTTATTCAGGTTTTGAATGACTCAGAATGTTGGTAGGTATAATTCAAATCCAAAACAACACATTATTAGCTAACCATGCATACTGATGATCCAGGAAACGTGAAATTGTTACCAGCATGTAGACATCAGTCATCATTGCATAACGTACAATCTCAGTAATTGATTTGTAATTCACATTATTATTTACAACAGTCCTCTGTATGCATACACTACTATCAGTTTCAGTATTACATATTAATTGTAACGTAATCATTTTTGTTTTCAACTTATTTTAATTTTTCAGGGTTCTTTAGAAACAAAAGAATTCATTTTAGACGAAGTTGCCAAGAGACTGGACTTGAATCCCAATCGGTTCTGCGTTTTTGCTGCTCTTTTGGGAAACTACCTTTTAACAGAGGAGGAGTTGGCCGATTTTTATGCCTCTCTTAATCTGGAAAATAAGGCAAAAGCGAGTATTATTACAATGAGAATTGTTCCTAAAAATTCGAAATTATACTGCTAAAATTCTGAAGAATGTGTTTTGTACTTTTCACTATTTAATATCATCTAATTTCTCTTCTAGTCATCCAGTGATGCTCACATAAAGGCAGTATGTGACTTTGTCCGTACCCTGCCTGACATTGATAATCTCAATGCTATCGCAGTTCAGATTTTTGGCACTAGCAACACTACCAGTGGAGCTAGTGCAGCTAAGGCCAATACCCTAATCCAGAAGTTTAAGGAATGTGTGCAATATTACCTAAATGGCACTAAAGATGGTTTTCTACGCTACAGAACCCCAACTATCGGTTAGTCAGCTGCACTTTTCGCCTTCTTTAACTGATTATCTGTTCTGCTGTTTTCTTATGCATATTTCAAATTTATTTTTTAAATCATTTTCATTGCCGCAAGATTGTTTTCATTTCATTTTGTCAATAATAGGCTAATGGTACATTCCTGTAACTCTTAAAAAATGATGTTTAATAACATTATTATAGGACATAAGCCTGAACCTGGGCATTATGTGCCTGCTTGGTCGGGTGTCTCTGTACCTGTTCACCCACCGCCAGGTACTGACACGGCCAAGTTTGCTTCTGAAACTCAAGAAAGCGAAGTGAGTCGTACTAATCTATTTGCGTCTCAAGAAACAGACATGATATGTGAAATGTATGCATATTATTAGTTATATTCATTTTTTTCTTTTATCTGCTTTACGTTTGTAGTTGTCCAGTCTTTCTGCTTACAAAGAGGCAACGGGTGGCTATAACAGCAAAACACCACAAATAGTTATTGATCCGCCAAAGCAAGCTCAGCTCGAGTGCAACCCTACACAAAACGCTGCAAAATCTGAAAATGAACACACCGAAGATGAACAATCTTCAGAAACTGGCGTGCAATCAACTGGTTGGCATTTTTTTCTTACTTTATATCATCGTTGGTGTTTTTTCATCGGGTGTGAGAGTTTTGAACATTTCATGCTAGCGATTACAGCGTACTTTTCAATAACAGCTCCTGGGGCAAAGCCAAATGCAGTTGGAGGGAATGGTACAGTCAACAATCGACAACAGGTAAATATCAAATGTTGCAATCATGTTACAAATTTGTAAAAAAATTAACAGTGATTTAATAATGCATCTAGAATGATCAATCGAACCCAATTCAGGGTTCATACGCACCTGGAAAGTCAGGGAATGTCAGGGAAAGTCAGGGTAGAGCAAAATGGTCAGGGAAAGTCAGGGAAAACTACGTTTTGTGCTGTAAAATCAGGGAATGTCAGGGAAAATAACAGTTTTTTCAACAAAATAAAATTGAAAAATAAATTCCATCCCAAAAAATAATTTTTTTCATGTTTATTAATTATTTTGAGATTTCTGCTGACCATTTCCAAAAGTTGATATTAATAAACATTATATTTTTCTCATGAGCAGGTTTAAAAAAAATTTCTACACGATTTATAAATCAGGGAAATTTACTTGGGTTGTCAGGGAAAGTCAGGGAAATGTTTTTGTAAATTTGAGTATGAACCCTGCAATTATCTCTTTTTCCACTTTGACAGCGCATTTTGGCATTACATGAATTTAATTGCAAACTTAGGCGAAATAGTTTCTTTTTCTTTTCGTTGTCATTGATTCAATGACGAAATTCTCATATCTTTTAAGAATCAAACTGCAACACCCGCATCTGGTGGCTACCCTTACCAACCTCAGCCGACTGTTCACCTTCCTGTTGTGCCCCCAGAAGTGATGCGGACAGCCAGTGAAAGGCATCAGAAAGGGCTGATGTCTCCTTGGATTTATCAAGTGTTAACGCAAGGGGAAATTAAAATCCCTGCTTGCCTGGAGGAGGAAGTCCCTGCTGAATTGCCTTCATCAGCTCTCTTGTATCGTCCCATTCGTCAAATGGTTTACGCTATCCTGTTTAACCTCCACCACTTGCAGTTCCAAGCCAGGCAAAAGCAAGAACAAGGCTGGACTGCACCTGGTAAGCTCAAATCCATCCAACTGTAAATATCACAAAATCTGAGAAGACATTGTAAGGATTTAAAGCATAGTTCTCGTCTCCCAATAGCAACCAATGAAAAAGTGCCAGATATTTTAGTCAAGGAGTGGGTTTGGTCAAAATATAACCAGTACCAGAATCCCGATATGGTAAAAGCAGAGTCTCTGGGCTGGCCAGTGCCCACTATTCAGCGGCTGTGGTTTGGACCTGCCATGGAGGAGAAGAAGCGCCGTCTGCGAGCTTTCCTCACGTGCATGCGTAGTGACACCCCGCTTATGTTGAACACAGTATATGTGCCACAGCACCTGCTGGTCATGTGCTGTGTTTTGCGATACATCCTTTCTCAGTCGGATTATCGAATCTTGCGTCGCCAGGAGTTAAATGCCTTTTTAGCCCAGGCGGTGAGTCCTCGCCTTATGGATGCTCAAGCGATGCAGGGCATGCAGCTGCCTGTGATATCGGTTCGAGGTGCACAGTTGTCCTCCCTCTTCATGAAAGGTGTCGAGTGTGCCCTATTTGCCAACGACGCTTGTGGAGCCCCCATTCCCTGGCTCATGTGCTGCCCATGGCTGTTTTTCGATGGGAAACTGTTCCATTACAAACTCCTGAAGTCCGACGATGCCAAAAACCTGCTAGATTTGTGCGACGGGCAGGTATGTTTGATTCCAACTTTTTCTTAAAGAAGACCTCGCATTTTCTAGAATGTATCGTAAGTTGAGAGAGGAAGTGTTAAAGTTCTTGTTCCTGTCAATAACCCAGATTGACAGATCAGTGAATTTTATTGAAAACATTATTTACATATGGTAAAATTAGCGATACAGATCCTGTATGTTAATGCAAGTCTAGATGAAATTGTTATTACTTTCAATTTAAACAACGTTAAGCAGTGGTGTAATACTTGTGGGCTACCAGTTTCCTACCAGTGGATTTTTTGAGATCGAACATGTCATATACTCATTGTCCAAAACTTTGTAGACTGATCAGGTTATGAAAGTGGAACGTATGCGCCAGGCCATCCTTAAGGGTCAGAAGGTAGATTTTGCTCGCCCGCCTCTTCCAAGTACGGCGCAACCAAGAATCCATGGCTACCCACCACCTCCAGCTCACTTTATACCAGCAGGGCCAGCAGCCTGGGCAAATGCAGGTCGAGGCCGCAGTAATGTGGGTAAGTCAAGTCTGAGAGGATTTGCTGTCGAGCAAGGTAGATCGAAGGGTTGATGTTTGTATCAATCCTTTAGCCGCAGCTGGACGTCGTTCTGTTTTAGCTCGTGGCGGTCAACTGGAAATTGCTGGCGTTGTTGTCGGTAGTTGGGGTCCCAATTACGGCACTGGGCTGTGCAGTCGAGGTGGTGGCGGTGGAAACATGCATATGGCGCCGCAAGTAACCTCTGTTGGAGGGCCACGTAAACCGAAACCACCTTACGTACCAAGGTGAGCTTTAATTTTTTTTTTTTTTTTGCACGAGGGTTGGATCTCTGAACGTTAGTATCTCATCAAAATCCTTTTAATTCACATTAGGATTTCTCTTCACAATCCCTTTAATTCGTATCTATGTATGCTTTTTCTAATGATTGGATTAATTGTCATGCATCGAATTGAATTCTCCCATAATTCATTAATTCAAATCGAACATGTTTAGATGTGGCCAGAGTATAAGACTGCTTCTTATTATAGGTATGGAAGTGCTCCACCAGGTGGATTCCCTCCAATCGCAGTTGGAAGAGGCTATCCTACTTACAGTGTTCGACGCACGCCGTTGCGTATTCGGCGGCCTGTTGGAATGCAGTTCCAAAATAACCGCAAAGTCAAGAAAGGAAGGGGAGCGGGAAGTGCAGGAACAACTGCAAATACTAGTAGTGCTGCGAAAGGAAGTAGTCAGAAGGCAACAGCTGTTCCTGGAGATTCTCATTCCAACCAGGCGCCAGCTGGTCGAGGATGTACTGTGCAGTTAACAGAAAGGTAGGCGCTCAGAATCCAATGGCCTGTTTCTTGGGACTGTTAGTTTGTACCTGTGTGAAATGATGTTAGATATTGGGGAAGCATATGCGACTGGTATCCTTGCAATGGTATGCGAAAGGTACCCTAATGCCCCTGGCATGGTAAATGAACATAAAAACAAGCTGGCCAAACTTGAAATTTGAAATTACTTCCAGCGTTACTCCAGGTCAGCTCATCGAAGCCAAATCGGAAAGCAGTCCTGCACAAACTGTAGACGAGGATCAGTTTGAGGATGCTGCCGGAGATCCCAAGGCTGTTAAACCTAGTCCAACAATCATGAAAAAGCCGACCAATGGAGAGGGGGCTCCGAACGGCGAAGTTGCCGATGTGGAAAGCCCAGATAGCGGCGTCAACGTTTCCGTGGCTGAATAAGTAGTGGTTTGACTGCATCGCTCTGCTCTTTCTTCTTCTCACAAACACCCACTTTTTCTTGGTCGAATCCTCCACCTCGTTCTCAAACTGCTGCTATCTACAGTGGCGCTGTTTTTGCCACCAGTTTCGGGGGCACGTACAGAACTTTTCCTTTACGTGTCGCTGCTTTTGAATTTTCTACAGAACTTTGTGCGGAGAAAAATCGGATTTATTTTTGTATATTTGTTACTCGGTTATAACTGGCATAAATCTCGGGTGGTATGGAATGTGCAGCGACATCAACGTCGTTGCTGCGCTCGAGAAGGATGGCTATTTGTATTTTCAAATGGAACACTTGTTATAATCAATCGCCGATGATGATCGCAGCACGTTTTCGTTTTCTTCGGGGAATTATAGCTCGCTCCAGTGAGGACCGTGATTTTAGTGTTGTTTCTCGATCTGAAGGAAGATTTCAAAACGCCCGATTCGTAAATCGCCACCCACCCACTGAAAGCAACCAAATTACAAGATGGTTTTATTTCCGCGCATCACTACTATATCCTAACTGTATATGTCTCTTTAGCTTAGTTTGTGGCTTTTTGATAGCCATCAGTTGCCCCATGCAACACATGCTGACACATTTCTTTCTCTCTACAACCACTGGTTGGAAGAACTTCTGCCACCCTTTAAAAGAAATGTCATATTTGCAATCACGTTTGCATGCTCTTTCCATGCCTGCCATTCAAGAATGTTTGAGCGATGCCACGTTCATTCGAGGACACTTTAATTTATAGAATCAAAGGTCAGTTTACTCTGCCTCAAGTAATGCCAGTTGCCCAGATTCAAAGCTCTGAACAGCTAGTAATCTTTACTCGGCGGATGAGCTAAAAGCTAACCGAATTCTTGCAGAACATATATAAGACTTAACCAAGAGGTGCCCATCTTGGTGCAGCAATATGTCAAAGTTTTGAGCTGTTAGGTGCAACACATAATATAAATCCCATCTGTTAGTACATCATATGCGAGTTGCCATGTTGATTTGACACGAGGCATCAACAACACTTGCCACATTGTTCCGATTTATTCACAGAGTAAATAAAATTTCTGAATGGCAGATAGTTTGTTCTAGCTGCGAAATTTTCTGTTGATTGTATTATCCGTTTGCCTTATTGGTGTGAGTAAAAGTCATGGCACGCATCATTCTTGAATGGTAGGCTAATTCTCACCGAATAAATTTTGCTTATTACCCACTTAGTTGATCCAATGAGAGCCCGCTTTTGGACATTGAATGAGAAAATACCTGCTCTTTATAAGCATCGTACTTTCTGTTAGTATTGTATTTAATCAATTGATTTTTTCGCCCACATTGGCGAACAATTCTTGACGATGAGTCCAGTGACTCTTCGGTAGGTTTCCGTGAGGAGTTCGTTAAATTTGTTTTTCTCCCCTGTAGCCGTAGACTTATCAGTCTATTATTTCATTGGGCTTAGAGATATAACTGCACCCTGTTTCCCCACTGAAGCGGGGATGCATTTGCAAGCCCTTTGCCACAACATAGTGGCTCCACGTTAGCTGCACTGTTAACTTTTTAAAAAGTAGGCGATATGCCTAACGGTCGCGTAATTCTCGTATATTTTTTTTCTGCGTTATTTAACGATCAGAGGAGGAGGGATCCGGCCCTCTCCTGCCCGCCTAAAGCAAGTAAAAGGCCGGATGCATGCAACTCATTTTGCTGGCCAGCGAATTTGCTATTCAGCTGGAAAATTTGGGCAACAGCCCCGCCGCCTGGGAAGGCAACACTTGATGTATTGTCGGACAGCAAGAATTCAGCTGGTCTCCCCCGTTCAATACATTATATATACTATATATATCGTATAATTCAGTAAATGCTAATATTACACGAAAGCGTGAAGCCAAAATGGCCCAGAGAATGTGATAAGCTGATAGATATTCTTGACCGACATTGGGAATCTTTGAAAATTGGGTGATATTTTGAGCTAAAGACGTTCTAGAATAACTGTTTTGAAAGTATTTTGCAAAATCGCAGGAAGAGTCTTTGGTTATCAAACAATTACGGAATAGATATGACTAGGTGGGTGGGAATATTACAAGTTTTGAGAGTATAAATACCTGCTGGCATTTCCGGATATTGTGTTTGAAGCATTTTATCAAACATGAATGTGCATGCTCCTTCTTGGTCTAGTTGTACAAAAGTGTGAAAGCTTAAAGTTGTTTTGCTGTGTAACTAGACCGTGTAATTCTCAGAAGATTTTTTTTGTAGATTTTTGCATACATGCAAATGATGACAAAAGTCTTTTTAGTTTTGAGTATTATTCTGAATCTTGTTAGTCATCTTCTCTGGGCCTTTTAATGGTCGCTTCGCCTTCTTTTCTAAATGTGTTGTTAACAATTTAAGAATCGTTTAATCGAGCAGCAGCCATTAATCTTACGGAAAACAATTGAGTTGGGAGACATTCAATTCCGAGGGTAAAATCCATGGCTACATTCACACGATTTCGATATAAGATTTCTCCGCTGCTCCGATTGTAATCTCTCTCTTTCTGGTAGATAAGAAAAAGTGTTATAATCCACTCCCCCTATAATAATAATATTAATACTACTGTATTCATATTTTCTTTATCGTACTTTTACTGGTTTGAAATAATTTCAACGATTGCTCTTTCCTTCTACAGTTAACTATTAGTAACTCAAAATTGGGCTGTTTTATAAAAGAGGAGCAATATGTTAGAAGACGTATGCTTCACGTTTGTACTTGTTCGGACTGCAGGACATGCTAACTTTTTGTGAAGGATTCAAATTGATTTGATTTTATAGTTAAGGAAAATTACAGAGAAATGTAAACTTCAAATGTTGAACACTGGAATGGAGAAATTTGAGAAAATGTTTCTTTGTAATACAAAGAAATAGAAGAAATGCAGCAATGTTTAGAATCTTTTAAATAGATAAAAGTTAGTTAATTATCCATTAAAACTGATCATACGATTGAAGTATGACGAGTTTAGGACGGTAGCACTCAACATTTAAGTTTAATTTCTACAAATTTATAACAATAATTCTGCCCAACCAAGGATTAACTTTTGTTGATATATGTGATATAAAATCATATAAGATAGTGAGTATAAAATCGACTAAGATTGTAATCCTGGAAGTTCTCACGAATTAGTAAATTGTGGATACGTTCAACAGTGGTAACAGAATCGCACGAGCAAACCGACATTTTCCAATATTTCAAAATCTTAACTTTGTGCCTCTTTTTAAATCAACCCAACAGAAAACTCAATCTATTCCCGATTACCAAAAAAAATGCGGAAAAATATGGATTATTTACCAAAAATGTACATTTTGTTTCTGTGTCTTAATATCCTGTTTCACTTTAAAAGCAAAAATCGATATAAAGTAGGAATAATATTTGTTAGCAATGTTCATGCGAGTACAAGTGCAACAATTAGCTAAGTATTCATTGGTGCACCATTTATTTAGTAGTAATCCGATTTTCTCATAATCGATTTTCCAACGCAGTGTAGCCCTCAATGTAACCCCCTCCCACCATCCCCAGAACCCAGTTCTTGACATAACGCTGCAGATGAGATTTGGTGAAATTATCAGAGTTTGCTACAGCGTGTTTACTTTAATAATTTTCCCATTTGAGCGAATTTTACTGACCTGCTCTTTCTGCAGCTGCATTCTAACGCCTTATGGTTTATTATACTCACATGCTGATGTTAAAGTGGGTTTTTTAATGTTGGCACTGTCATAAAAATTCCGCACTTTTTGATTCATAATTAATATACAATTTTTTAGTAATTGAATAAGTTTCAGTAAATAAATAGAACGTAAGTTCACGTTGTTGCTACTCTAGTATCTCTGGAAAATCTGGTTTTGATTGAACTTGCTAATTTCTTAAGACAAGCATGCTTTTTGTAGAAATTACTTGCAAATTTATACTATAAAGGATTCTCAGTTATTTTGGTGTTTTAACTAGCCCTTTCAATTGGGCTCATAAATTTAATAAAATTGCAAAGATTAATGGTGCAGTGATTTAATGATTAAAGGGAAATATTACTCGACCACATTTTCTTCGGTTATCAACCTTTAAGTAATAAATAGGAAGAAATTAAGGCATCATTTTACGGGGTAGTAAATTAACAGTTTTTGTATTTATTATGACCACGTGGTAATTGGATATTCATTTATCATGTCTGTAGCAGATTCTTGATAATTATTCAACCGTTTGTCTTTGCATGTACATTATGTCTCCCAGTACCGCATTGGTCATTTTTATTTCAGCCGAATGTTCCATGGATCTGAACATCAAAAAATCCCAACAGTTTAAAACATTACCTTTCTCCTCATGCCTCGTGCTTTGAATTAATCAGTGTAATACTTATAATTTTTCAATGTGTAATGACATTCTTAATGAGTATAGGACGTTAGAACCATTCTGGCTAAAGGGACTCCTCGCAAAAACAGGGCGTCAACGATTGCTTTACAGTTTACAGCTTAAAACATAAACATTTAAAAACGTTTTAAATCCCTATGACCCGAAACTCGTGCCTAATTTGGCCAATTTTCGGGTTATGTCTGCGATCAGAATTTTAGTATGGATTACGGATTGGGCGCGTGTTGTTCTTGGCACGTGCCATAGCTTGGGTCCACCAAACGATGGTAAAAAAATCGGCAAGAAGTCATCTATAGAAATCCCTTGACAAAAGTTAGAAATTACTTTCTATGACATTTTATAGCTAAAAAACTGTTCTCGTGCTACTTGTATTGGGAACAATCCAAAATTCAATGGTTCAGTTTTGTCCAAACTAACATTGGAAATCAAATTTTATTGTCTCGGATTCGTGGTTGATTTCTTGCTGATTTGTCTTTATTATTATTTTTCTTTTGGAAAGAATTGTTTTTGTATACTTGTCTTGTATGGAAAAAATTAAAAGAAATGTTTTTGTAAGCCTAAATAATCCATTTCAAAAGGCTTCCATGGCCTCCAACTTCTAGAAATATTGGAAATGAAAACTGAACGGTATGTATTTTGCAATATTTGCTTATTTATTGTTGCCTCAAACTTGATATAAGCTTTATTATTTCAGGCTGGCTGCTCGTGACCAACACTGAAACTGATTCATATTGCTAGTTTGGATGCATCGGTGTGGAATATCAATTTCTTTCCTTATTACTGCATGTACAAGGTAACAAAGTTAACACGTTATTATTACATCTTGTCATCCGGTTAGCATTGTGGTACTGCTTGATGCTCGTCTTGGTCTTGTGTGTACTGTACACCAATTTCCTCAGTCTTCCTTAATTTTCTTTAGTCGTTTCTCTGCATACATGCTGGTAGAAACTGCAACGTATAAGATCATACACGTCAATGTAGGTTGCTCGAATGCATCAGATAACTCGTAATTTGACAAACTGCTGACAGGTTGACCTAAACTTTTTCGGTTTAAGGTCAACCAGTAGCAACCCCCGGAAGAAACAACATTGGATAAAAGCGTTCAAGTTTGTTTGTTGTGTGCGCATTTTATGGTAATATCGGGTCAGTGCAGGTCATGAGGGGAGTACAAATGTGTGTTGGCGGAATAGCAAGTTGTGCATGGTGCTGCATGAGCACAAGGTGCCACCCAGAGAATAAAAAGGGATAATAGTGACCGCGAGACCTTTAATAACTTATCAAAAGACAAATTAGTACTCTTGTCAATATTTTACTAGGGCAGGGATGCATTTTTAGTAACATTTTTTATGCTTTTGAGGTCCATTTGGCCTTAATCCCTACAAGCACATATTTTCAACAGTTAATAGTCTGGTGATACATGAATTGATTGTATGCGTGTATTTCATAGTTCCAGTATGGATTTTGAATTTTGCTATCAACTAATTAAGCATCAAACTGGCAGAAATATGAAATGCCTAGTTGGAATTATTCAACCTGGATTCCAGGATTTCAGCTATTGTGTAAATTTAAATATTTAATTGAAAACTTTTCTCCTCTAATTATCAATAGCAGTTGTTCAAATATTTTGTAATTAAAACTGAAAATTTCTAAAGCAAAGTAAGGTAAATCCATATCTTACAACTATACTCCCAACTTCAGAGTAAGAGCCATTTTAATGTGCACAAGTGATATGTTGAAAAACAAATGCTGATCAAGTTTTTAAAGTTTTGCCCACCTTATCTGTATTCATATTACACCGTAGCTGGTGTTCTTTTATTTATGTTCATCGATTTTAAAGTAGATGACCTCGTGGAGTGTTCATCGGGTTGCAATAACTAGTTTTAAACTAGTCTTGTCACAAGAAAAAATGCATTTTCGTTGAATTGTTCAATTCTTAGAAGCGACTATTAAAAAAAACTGCCAAGGTTTAAAAGTTCATATTCGTTGAAAAAATAGCAGTGTATGTTACATGGCAATAATTTTAATAATTTACATCTGCTAACTTGTTTATAATTACATTGAATCCCCCAGTGAAAAATGTGTTTGAAAGTGGCCGGTGTTATTCACCTTCGGTGTTGCACAAAAACTTGAATGTTAACGTAGTGTGTTTTCATTACGTATGAGAGTGCCTGATAAAATAATCGTCCCTCATAAACTTTTCACCCCCATCATATAATATACATTGTCTATGCAAAAAGTTAAAATTTTCAGCCATACATTTTTACAACGTTGGTTTTCGTATTGTTCGTTTGACTGGACAGTGACAATTTTGTGAAAACAATTCTTTCTTAGAATCTGTAGACTTTTTAGTGACGATTATCTAAGTAAGTCGTGCATGTACACAGTTTTACCTGCCCTGATTTGACTAGTGTAAAGTTGAAGTCCAGTGAAGGGGTCGTCCAAGTACATTGCATAGACGTTCAAGTATTATGTCATCATTTGGGGGGGAGGTGGCCAAATGATGAAAATAGAAGGGAAGAAAAGGGTTACATGCCAAATGATAATGTCCTTGCTGTTTTATGAAACGAAAAGTTGAAATTTATCATTTGTTATCCAGTTTAGCAAAATATTTTGCCTAAGGCGTTTTCTGTTGGAAAATGTGCTTTTATTTGACTAAAATTCATTATTTATGCACAAATTTTGATAAAAAACAACTGTAAATACAATATGATGACATATTTTAAATGCCCCAGGATATGCATAAAATATCTTTTATCTTATTTCACGTTACTTTCCCCATAGTAAATGACGATAATTGGAAAGTTTGCGAAGTCATTTCTATCCCGTCAAACGAATGGATGAAATGTTGAAGATATAATCATTTTCAAAACTGTAGAAATTTGTATCGCGAGTGTTTGACATATAGGATCGCCAAACAAAATATGAGAATGATTTGTGCAATTCCAAACAAGTTGGATCAGTTTTGCTTCAGAAAGTGCATTTTCACAGCATTTTCTTTGATTTCTAACTCGTGTATTTACATGTAAAGCAGGCCCTTGCCAGGTCAGATCATGATTTGAGAGTTCGTTAGTATGCACGGCGACTGCACGAAAAAAGTCAGAAAAACTAAGGCATCGTTGAAGAGGTTATCGTATAAGTTAGGTAACGAGGGGGAGGAGGGGGGTAAACGAAGGGGTGGTTCTGAAAAGTGGACTTTTTTCAACGGACGGTCAAAGCGTTACCTTCCATCCTTCAGTGACCCTGTAACAGTTTTACCTGGATTCGCCCATGTGTGTCTTGTTTCTAAATACAGCCCCCTTCGGCAGAAGGTCTCTATAAAAAGCAACAGGTGAGGCGAGACGCCTTCATTTCCAGTAAACGGGTGCTTATTGCTGGCGCGTGTGCTTTCTTCAGCACTTAACTGACTGTCTTGTGTCTTGACAGTTGCCCATTCCGTGCACGAGCATGCGTCGCAAGATGTTGTCAGCCGCTCTCGTCAATGTCTGCATCTTCTTGTGTTTGTCCATCGTGGCCAAGGCGCAGATTTTCCCGAGTGAGTAAAAGGCTGTCGAAAGCTTTTATTTAATTCTGAATTGACTTTTGAAGCTAATGCCGTTAGATGAGTGTGGGTTTCGGGCCATGATCGTGCAAATGAAACCGTGATTTAGGCGACGTGCTCAGTGCAGTTTGATTAATTTGCTGTTTTCCGTGTGTTTTTGCATCAGTTCGCAATGGATCGTTAAGTCAGATATTTCCGAGTGAGTAATTAACGCGGTTTGAAGTTTCTGTAGTATGGCAGCTGTCGTGCAATTTAGACTGGTGGTTTGGAGTCCTTCGGTAGAAATTAGTTAGTGCATTTTAGTCGCAAAAGGGCTTTGGGTATCTTATTGTAGAAGATGTGACGAAATTGTAATTCCTGAATTTTGTATTTAGTTTTATAAACGTTTCTTTCAACTCTTGTTTTCATTTAATGTTTGAATCCCTCCATTGCAAAAAAAATCGAATATTGTTGGTAAATGATGACATCATCATTGGATGGGGTACATGATCTGGACATAATAAGAAATGCTGATATAGTGGGTCTGGAAATTGAGAATTGGTGATGACAATATTTGAACTTTCCCAAATCTCTGATTTTACCCCCAATATGTTATCTGAAATTGTATCGCCTGTTTACAAAATCATTGTCATTTGATTGTGGAAGATCATTAGCAATAACACATTTAGCAAACTGTTCAGAAATCCCTCCGAAAACCATGAGATATTGTTCAGAATTAATTCACGATTGTTTCGAAAATAACTACTTTATTAAAGTATCTTACCATGTTTTATTTGTCTAAATGTTTGTAAAAGTTTTGCTCTTGGGATTCAAAACCATTCCGGTGGTATTCAAAATGATCTTACAGGTAGCTCAATAAAGATTGCCATCACTTTTTTCAAAATGTCCCCACTCCAGTAGAGACATTAGGCAGTGCATCAATTAGGATGTTAAAATTTTTTAATTATGCGTCATCAGGTTTACCAATTTATTTCTTAAAAGTAATTTTCTCGTCAGTGCAGTCATGTTCAGCATATTAAGAACAAGTCAGGAAATAAAAAAAAAACTAATACAATGTATCTGATAATTAAGCAGATTAGTAATTATTACGAAAATATTTTTCTGCACCTTAGAACGCCCTTCTTCACTCAAATCTAATCCGCAAATAAAGTTGCTCAGTACTGCTGGTTAACAATAAATGGAATTAATCCCCTTATCGTGCAACTAAACACTTATGATTATACTAATAGTAAACTTAATTTATATTATAGACGTTATTTCGAAAAATTAACCGAAATTCAAATTCACAATCTTCGTTTGAAATTCAAGTTTCAATTTGACAATCATTATCAATCATTCCACAAGTTGTGTAAATCTCGGAGGTTACAGTGAGGCTTTGTCAGCTAGGTTTATTTGACACGACGTCCTGGTAATGTGTTTTTCTGCATGCACTTTTTCAAAAGGCCAAGTAAACATGGTTTGTTTCTGTTGGTTTCTGTACTCTTTTTTTTAGTCCTGTTTATCTGGAATGTCTGTGTATTACGCCAATTTTCAATAGCAAGAAAGCAACTAATGATAACGAAATAACAGTTTTCAGGGAACAGAACAGGCCCCAACCCAGCAACGCCCCATGTCGAGCTGAATCCGATGGACGATCTGGCACTTGCACCTCCAATTCGGACTGCACCAGCAAAGGAGGTGTTGCTGATGGCGACTGTCCCTCCTCCAGCTCCTATATCTGCTGCATTCGTAAGTGTCTACAGTACAACCAATCACAAATAACTCATTACGATCGCTTAAAAAAACTGTTTCTTTTTCTCAGCTCAAGCCACTTGCAGTGAAACCATCACCAAAAACAATTCCTATTTCGTGAATCACAACTACCCTTCCACCATCAATACGTCGGGCAATTGCATCGTCACCATCAACCGAGTAGGAGATAATATTTGCCAGTTGAGGCTGGATTTCGTCGAGTTTGAGCTTGCTCCCCCCATTGGTGGGTCTTGTCGCATGGACCAGCTCAACGTGGTCGGGGTCAACGGAATTCCTGTCATTTGTGGCTACAATTCTGGATTACACGGTTAGTGTCTTTTTCGGTACTATAGTATACACCGAGCTGTTATCAAAGTGCAGTGTTGGTATTTTTGAAAACGGTTGTAATTATGGATTAGAGATTATGACGGGCCCGGATTAGCACCTATTGCACATCTGCACAATATTCTAAACACACTTGATCAGTATAAAAGAAAGACATATATATTTAACTAAATCTAACTTAAAATGAGCTAAAAGTTTAATTGCTGATTTCGCTGCCCCTTTAATAAGGGCAATCACTGCCAGCTTATGGGCCATGAGCGAAGCCAGCCAACAGCAATTTTTTATTCCAAATTTCTTACGTTTGACACATGTGTTAACACTAATGTAGTAGTTGAAGTAAAAAACCTGCTTTTTGGAGCAAGGACTATTCTGGACTATGAAGAACTTTTGAAAGAAATTATATCGTCCGTAGATCACTGGTGGCTTGAAAATGTTTTCAAAAGAAACGCACATTGAATAATTCAAATTCAAATATAATTCAAAGTAGTTTTTTTAATTAGAAATATGATAAAATAGAAACTGCAGTCATGTTTAGGAAATTGCATTCTGTCTGCATTATGCCCTGCTCCGCCATGTACAGGGCATGGGAAAGTGGGCTGCTCCTAACGGCTAGAAGGCTGGCAGTGGTTGCCTGGCTGAGGGGCAGCTAAAATAAGAAATTACGTTTTTATGCAGTAGATTAGGCAAAACAGACGCTAAAATACGGAAAAAGAAACTTCAAAACAGCAAAACAAAAAAGGATAAATTGCAGCAACTAAACAGGTGTCGTTCTTGAATGAAATGCAAATATTTTGTGAACATTAGGGAACAGGGAACATACAGAATACTGTATATCCAAATAATATTCAAATTTCTTAAAACTTGTAAAATCGACTGCATTTTTAAAAAGTAGGCTTTTGCTATAAGGCGAGTGGGTCTTTCATTTAAGGAAGCTAAATCCTGTGTATTTCCAATGTTTTAGTGTACGTGGACTTCCCTAAAGGTGTGAATTCCGTTCCATTATCCGTGGTGACAACTGGGCACAAGCACAATCGGCTTTGGAATATTAAAGTCTCGCAAATCGAGTGCAATTCACCTTCCATTGGTAACTTGCCGCCACTTTCATCTTTAATACTTATCTTTGAAACTTTTAAATCTAGCAGTCTTTAAAACCAAAATTGTGACGTTTTCAGCTCCCTCGGGCTGTTTCTTGTATTACAAAGGGCCATCTGGGTCCCTAAGAAGCTTCAACTACGACGCACCCGAGGAATACCGAGGCTACCAGAGCGGACTGAATTATGGCATTTGCATGCGACGAGAGTCTGGATTCTGCGGAATCCGGTACAATGTGCACGAGCCCTTTGAAGTCGGAGTGGAGCCCAATGCATCTGAGGTCCGTGCCAATACAGAAGGAACTTGCAACAAAGACTTTCTCATGATCCCCAATGGCGCTCTGGATCTGCAACCAGTAGGCAGCAATCGATTCTGTGGCAACAGGTTCCACGCTCAAGATGGTGCAGCTGACAGTGCCCTAATCTATAGTAAGTGTTCATTCAGTAGTTCGAAGACATATTTCCAACTTCCTACATCATCCCAGGTCCAACCCAGAATTGCTGGGTAAATTTAATGGAAAATATCAATGCACACCCCAAACAGTTTGGACTAACCATTTAGCCCTGTGTTGGACCCACTTTGATGGGGAATATAATACAATCCTTTCTTATCTGAGGGGGTTAGCACCTATGGTACATCCAAGCGTCATTTCAAGATTCTAGTCATTTCGCTTAAGCTCGATATCACCCCTATATTTAACCTCCCTTAGAGGAATTGGTGTGATAAAAAAAAAAGGTTTTGGTACCTCAGGTACATCTGTGAAGTATTTCCTGGATCAGGCCCTTGCAGTTTGGTTGGGGAGTTGGGAAGTGAGCCTGAGTCGCTTGTATTAAATCTGAAATTGTGATTCTTTCCAGGTCACTTGATGCCATTCGTAATTTATTATGTGACTGACAAGACATCGGATTACAAACTCGGTCGAGGCTTCTCCTTAGATTGGCAGCAGACGCCTTGTACGGGTAACTAAATTATAGTATTTTCGTAGGTGAGTCTAGCCTTAGTATCTATCCGTTGCCCAATTCCATCCTTGGTTTGCTTTGACTAAGGATGCACGTGTTTTCTTACCGTTACCAGGCTATCTAAGCAACCCGAGATGCAACGATCAGGGTGAAGCGAAAACGATTTATTGAACCACGTTATTTATTGCCCTTATTTATTTCTACATTCTTCCCCGTACTTTTTAAAAATCCAAGCTGCATATCATAATTTATTCATCACTCATCTAGAGCCACCTTTCGGGTTTTTATTCCCAGAACGTGCAACGGAAACGTCAGGGTCATGAGCGCGAGCAGTTTCGCTGCAAGCTTATTGAATGTCAATAACCCCTAGAAACCAGAATTTGATGAGAAAGGGCCTGTTCAAAAATTACGTTATCACATTTTCGTGATTTTCAGTCGTCGTCCCCAACCCCATGTCATCATTTGTCTTCATTTTCAACCCGCCCCCCCTCAGTTTTTAAATAATCTGTGCTTAAAAAAAATTACCAATTGAGAACTTTTTAACCAAATGGTGAGCAGAAATGCTGAATTGTAGTCACACAAAAGTAATTTTTCAAAACTAAAACGCTATATGCAAAGTTTTTTTTACAAATCTGGATGCACATGATGGGTTTTAACCAGTAATATGGATGATGAAATATTACTGGGAAGTCGCCAAATTTGAGGAAATGTTTATTAAAAAAAAACATGATACCAAAAGTTTTCAGGTTAAAAATTTTATAAAAATTTGGTAATTTGAGGGGACAAAAACGTTCGGCAAAGCAAACTGAGTAATTGAAACGAAGCGTTACCCTATAACTGAAATGTAATATTCATGCTAAGCTGTCATAATACAACATATTTCATTCGTTTTATCCGCTGGACGGATTTGTTATTATCAATTTCGGCATGTCATGTGCCTCGTTGCTGATCGGCGACTTGTGTGTATGCAGGCATCTGAAAATAAAATATATATCGTGAGATCAGCACCCTACGTATGTCACTTAATTGCAACTGACAAATCATTTGAAAGAATGTGCTTGCCTGTTCCTGCAAGGCAAGGACAGAAGTCTGCGTAGAAACCGCCTTTGATTTGACCGATCTCACAGCGGTCGCCCCTCGATGCCATTGGAGCACATTGGCGTGTCTCTCTGGTAGGAGCCAAGCAACAGCCGCTGATGCAGTCGTCGTTGAACTTGCATGGACGACCATCAGCATTCTAAGATAATAATAATCGTGCTAAATTCATCATATTATTCTAAAAATGCACTTTAATACTAGGATTCAAAGTGATGTGGTAATTGGGTAATTGGGATGAAGCTTGAAGCAGAAATTAGTTTTTTCATATACAGTAGCTTGTACCATTATGGATGTTCCATAAAATCGGAAGTGTTTAAGGGATTTCCTCCCCTTTGTATCTGATCATTCACCTCGCGTCTTTTTTTTTGTTTTTTCGTGCATTTTGTAACAAAAAGGGCTTCATTACGTGTTTCCTGACATGGTTTACATCTACAAAATAAATTATACCAGGGACGAAATTGTTGCTAAATTGGAGTTTGTTGTTTGACCCAAACTCATTTGGGGAAGTCAAATATTACGTGTATGTCATCATTGTTCGGGTTTGAACACGTCAATGCACATGTCAACATTTGCCAACATTTCCAAAGACCGGCAACCCACCCATCCTCAAATTCATCAACTCTTCACACTAATTTTTTTATGATACACCGGTATAGGCCCAGAAATAATGAACTTTAGCAAATCTACATGTTGATCACAATTGATCAATGATATCCTCATTTGGCCAACTTCCCCCTTCTTATAATTTAGAACATGATCCTCTTTTGACAGAATGGGTGGTAAGATAAGATGTCCAATTCATTATTCATTCATTATGCCCTTACACTGCTGATTTTTGTTCAGAAAAAGTTTGGTACACAATCGACAAAATGCAAGATATCCACTTGCAGAGGAGCGCCTCCCGTCTATTAGCTGTTTGTGAGAAATTAAAAGAATTCGCAGAGAGACACTTGTTGCTTATTGGCTCGCTTCTACGCCCTTTGTCCGAAAGGTGTAAAGTCTGAGGTCGTGTGACCATTTCGCGTCCTTTTCCCAGTTCGAATTTCGAAACGCGTGTGTCGGCACGGTCGGGCAATATGGGAATTTCTTCAAAGTCGCTTTAGTGTTAAATTGCAAGTTGGCAAACATCCTCTAGGGATTGTGATGTTTCCTTCCAGAAGGTTGCAGCTGAAGACCTTACAAACGAAAAGTGAGTATTTGTTTTGATTTGTGAAACATCACAAACGTGTTCCTATGAAAATATTGGAGAAATGGCGCCTTACTTGCAGCCAAAATGGAATGCGCGATTGAGCAGTACGAAATAATGCGTATGCCGAAATCATGGCACTGTAATGGTATTCATTCAACGAATGCTACTCAACTAATGTTATTATTTTGGACTCGCGAAGACGTGTTAGAACATTACAAATGTATTGTTTGCGTTGGATGGGATTTTGTCTGTGCATGACCTTGAGAATAGTACAATGACGTACTTGAATGTATACATGTAGATTGTTGCCTTAGATTGAAACTATGCACAAGAATATGTACAGTATGATAAGCGTTGACATTTAAAACCTGGAAAAGAACCTCTGTCCCAAAGTAGTTACTATAGTAGGACATAAATTGACTGATTGATAAACAATTAATCTGAGCCCAAAACTGGCCTCTGTCAATGACATCCACCGTTACGACATACACTGTGTGGCCAGCAATAACAAGATTGTGGTTGTACAAAGAACTCAAAAGTGTACTTACCTTTGGTTGTAGAGCTCGTTCAAGAAGGCCGAACTCTTCTGCTTGTTGGACGATTACTTCTCTTTTGGTTTTGGTGTTTTGAAGGACAATTGAGGGCACTTCATTTGTCTCGAGCTCGTTTTCGCTGTCATTTGCAGTGATTGAATATATGGCAGAACTCAGGTTTCTGTTTGATGAATTGGTCGGAATTTCCTGCAGCCCTGTACCTTCCTTCTTGTTAGGCTGACAGGAGCTTAGCAGACAAATGACAAATTTGAACAAGCTCCAAAGCTCCATTTTGAGACTGCGAATCACGGTAACCTATCTGTTCTAGCTTCTGCTTCGCCGTAAAATGTGCCCTCCGTCTGCTCTGTATTCCAGTGCGAACTAGCCACAAGTCTGCCTTGGCACGAAAATTCCCCACCTGTAAAATTCATTCAGCAAATCATGCGTCGAGAACGTCATAGTTTTTTGCTCTTATTGATTGCGATGGCTCAATCTTGCGGAAGGAATTTGAAACGGGCCACACCCACAGATTTTTTATGAACGTGAAGTGGATCATGAATATCATTTGATATAATTGGAGACTTGACGAGGTGGATTCTGATGAAGGATGGGCACAGGAAATGTAAATTCCTTCACAGACACTTTAGTGTCAAATAACAAATTGGCAAACACAGGATGGTTTTTCACTTCCCAATAGGAATTTGGAATTTAAGTTTATGGTTACCTCCCCAAGCCCTGATATATTAAGTGTATCAAAAATCTGGTTCTAGCGATCAATGCTTACACGTATATGGACAGTATAGACGAATTACCCGATTTTTTGTAAAACTAAAAATGCAGAGCTTTTTTATACAGTGTTTAGCGAGATGATAAAATCACTTGCACACTTATTTCTCACTATCATCCTGCTGATGTGCCAGGTGAAGGCAAAACATTGACATGCAATAATACCGATGGACAATATACAAACGATTTACAATGTAAATTCCTCTTGATGTCTGGCATGAATGTACAATGTAAATGGATGGATATCAATAGTCACACCATAGTTTATCGTTAAATTAAAGGTAATGTCTCAGAAAAGAAAACTTGTATTCAATACAGAAATGCTTTTATGCTGATAATCATTATTCACGTTCCAAATCCAGTGTTTTGGAAATCAATTCCTGTTACACATTATATTTACATCAGATCAAATGATGAGGTGCATTCTAAAAATAAAAAAGATGCACAATGCATGCATGACTACGGGTTATTTTGTGCAATTTTTTTTTCAGAAATACCTCCCAATTAAAAAGTTCAATGAACCAATGCTTTCAATGTCATTGGCCGTCGTACATTTGATATTATTAAAAAACAAGAGTGAAGGATGGAGGGAGAATTGGAGGGGGTTTGAGAACAAATTGGAACCGATGCAAAATGTTTAATGCGAAACTGTCGTTTTTGAAAACCCATCTTACATTAAAAAAGGTATGCACTAATCAAGTGGCATGTTAAATCGTTGTCACACAGTAGAAAACTTACCCACTTTCTGAAATTTTTTCCACAGGGGGTCATCTTCTTTCAATGCAAAGGTTAAATTTGCCACTTGGTAATAATTAGGGATAATCTGAATATTATTGATGATTGTTTCTAACATATGGGCTCGTTCTGCCTGAATGGAAGCAAAGGCGCTTGCGCCATCCCCTCGCATATGTGTGAAGTGGACATGTAAATGATAATACGAGGGATGGTAGTGGAGAAAGGCGCGTAAGTGGTGTTTGTCTACGCCAAATCTGTGTTTTATAGCAGCCTGAAACGAGAATAAAAATCATTCATTCTGGGGGATGTGCTTTACAGTGCTGCAGTCACATCATCAAACAGTTTGTCAATTAAAAAGCTGCACAACTTGCTTGCCCCCAACTGCGTTGACATCTCAGATTAAACAGTGTTTGTAAGGGATGCAAATGATGAAATTAAATAACCAAACTTTTAAAAAAATCTGCACAAATTTGATCAATTTACACGAGTTGAAAGTTAAATTGTAAAATGTATTAAGAAACCCAATTCACTGATTGGAGACCATGGAAATTGAAATTTCAAGACTGAATTATGATAGGATGGATGTGTTTTTGGGCATTTTTACATATGCCATTCTTGAATAAAGTACACAATACAATGAGAGAGATCCATCCCAATATATTTGGTCATTTTTGTATGCATCTTTTCTGACTGCACGTTTTAGCCTTACATACTTTACAAACCCTTCAAACAAATTGTCCTGGGTGACTTTCTTAAATGACAAAAATCGTGAAATTATAATCTTGTTGATGGGTGTGGTAGGCTCTCCCTCCAGATGTGGATAGAACTAATATTAAAATCTGAGACCTCCACTATCGATAATGATAGCTATCCTACATGAATAATGTATTCACAATAAGAGTGAATGTTTTCAAGTGATTGCTTTTTCTGATCACTGTAGGTTTTTGCAATTTTGCAGTTGGCATGGATATGGAAACATTTTGTTAGTATTTATGTAACTTTGCTAAATGCATCCATTTAACTTACCAAAGCTTTTTTCTGAATGTTTTGCAGAAGAGGTACATGGGTCTTATTCAGCTCCCTAATTGATGTGATCCCTCTTTTATGTACAATAGCCACCAAGTACAGTTCTTCAACCTTTTCTAGATTCCATTTCATGTCAGGAAGTAAGATGAAGCCTAAATCAGGATCAGGGTCCTCGAACACAATTCGGTCTTCCTCACACTTGTGTACCAAAATGTTTTCTACCCACTGAAAATGAAGGGACACGGTAGGAGAAATTTATGTAAAAAGTTGCTAAACAATGATTTTACAAACTGGAAATTAATAAGTAAATCTACTATACCTGTAAACTAGAGTGAGCGATATCATCGATATATGGCTTCGTAATATTTGAATAGTCTTTCGGCGTTTCCACGACCAAACAAGCTGGCGTTGAACGATACTTCTCGACGTGTTTCTCTGTTGCTGGGTGAATAATTGTTGCTTTCACGCCTGAAACAGAAAAAAAGAAATAGATTTTTATGTGTTGCATCTATTTAAATAAGAATCGTGTTATATTATTTAACTTCAGCCCATGTCATAGACTAAGATTTGATGCAGGACTTTTTAATAAGATAGTCTACCCCGTGGCCTTCTGGGAAATCAGAACCTCCTGAGCGGGTTTCATTAGGCCGAACGTTAAACGTTTCACTATTAGGATGTATGAAACCCATCCTGGAGATTCTGGCATCATAGCAAAATGTCACAAAAATCACGAAAAAGGTGATGCCAATAATTGAACGTCCCCTTTTCATGTGCGCCACCTATTGTCAGCTGTGTGTCACATCAGTCTCATCCCGTCAGGTTAATGTCCTTTGGCTAAATGCATAATTATGACCAACAAAAAACCTGATGAATTGATCGCTTCATTGTAGAAAGATGAATGGCAGTCGTAAATGTGCGATTGATAGCGAAATCCTTCTCATTATTATTGTATGGACAGCGTTTATATGCTGACTTTTAGTTACGTTCATCTAACTGTTCTAGCAGGATTCCCACAAAATCTGGAAAATCAAAGGAGTTTTAAAAATGTCAAGGGGATCACCTAGCCCTTTATAGAAATACAGGCAAAATTCATCATTCATGGTCTGCTACACGCCTAAAATATTTCTAGTTTTTGCAAATTCGTTTGTAAAAATGGGCATCATATGTTCGACACATTTTTGAAAAATCTTTTCAAATGGGCCTGCATTATTGATGATTTCCTTAAAAAAAAAGATTGCAGTGAATTTAAAATTTTTAACCCATTATGTTAGTTTTTGAAAATGTCACAATCACAATATGACTTCCAGGTGTAAACGTCGACATCATTCTCTGATGTTCGGTTCTTTTCAAAAGGTTAGGGGAAAATAAAAGTTTTGACTTGAAAACCTTGGATAGTCAGGGGGATTTTGTCACTGAAGCTGTGACAAACCTGCTTTTAAATCAGTTTTATCTACCTCGACTTGACTTCCAAGTTTACGAAAGTCAAGTCAAGACAGACATAGGCAGATTTAGCATGCATGACTTAAATGAATGCAACTACACGTCCGCATATAAACGTGGTTTCTTTTTTCTCATTAATTATTGCTCGCCGCTATTGTCACCGAAAGTGTCCGGTGGCATCCTGTAGTTTCCGCTCCCTCGGGTCGGTAGCGCTCTCCGTAGGCGCCCGTGCGAGAGGAGAGAAGTCGAACGGTCCGCTACGTAGCGAACGCCCATTCCGGACGAGTCGAAGCGCGGAGCCAAGGGGTGGCGCTGGTTTCACCTCTATTTTTAATTGCATTTTCTAAAAGTCAATTAAACGTACCATTTAATTCCGGCTGAATGGTGCAGGCGTAGGTGCCGTAGATGTCGTTGTGCAACTGCTGGTTGAGCAAAGTCTGTCCCGTGAGTATTTTGCCCACTTCGTTTTCTTTGAAAGCGGTCTTCTCCAAAATGATAACGGCGTCTCCGTCCCGATCTTTCACTTTGCACCTCAGGAAAACCGACTTGGTGCTCGCGTTCACGCTCAGCACTTCCTTGGCCGTGAAATCTTCCAGGTTTTTCAGCGTCTTGTGGACGCTTTTTTTCAACGCCTCTTTTTTTAGCCGCTTGGACGGCACGCGCTGAACGGCGATTTCGGGCTCTCTGTCGTTGTCGCCGCGCTTGTTGGCATCCATGTTTTGTTTACTAGCCGTCATAGACAACGAGAGGGGGGACTGGACGCGTTTCGAATGCTACCCCAGCCTGGCAGCGAAGGAGCTCTCCCTCAGCTCGTAGGCAGTCGGGAAGTAGTCCCTGTCGGCTTTCGTCCAACGGGATGGCGGACACTCACCCACAACACCTGAAGATGTTCGGCAATTCGCCGCATAGGCGTGCGATTTGTAATAGTTTGGATTTCAGTTTTGTCAAAGAAAAGTAATTGCAAAAGTTGCTATGCTTCAGGGGTCCCCAGGGTTGCCAGATTTCTGGGAAACCTGGCCCCTGGGAAACTTGGGAATGTCAGGGAATTGTATGAAATTGTGTGAGAAGTCCGAACACAGGAAGTCATTTAGACACTCGCATAAATCAATAGCCAAAAGAAAAATGAGAGAAAGAGAATTTTAGGCAAAGTTCAGAAGCAGTAAGATCCCAATAACTGTTTTGGTCATGGGAAAACGCAAAATTGATTCTGGAAAACCTGGAAAAGTCAGGGGATTTTGTTTTGCAATATGGATGAGAATTGAGAACCCTGGGTTCTCCTGACCTGGAAAACCTAGAATTGTCAGTGAAATTTTTAATCGGAAAGTCGGGGGAGATTTATTTGCTTGAGAAAATGCCAGAGATATTCAACAAATCAATATTTTAGCAATTTCACCTCCCAATTCCTCAATTCCCAATAACTAAGTTTAAGTTTATTTTAATAACTTAGATTTTCTAACTGTTGGTCAGGGGAAAACGCAAAATTGATTCTAGGAAACCTGGAAAAGTCGCGGGATTTTGTACAATATGGGTGGGAACCCTGGGTCCTCCTGACCTGGAAATCCTAGAATTGTGAGTGAAATTTTTAATCGGAAAGTCAGGAGAGATTTATTTGCTTGAGAAAATGTCAGAGATATTCAACAAATCAACATTTTACCAATTTGATGTACATGTAAGCTTACACACGTAGATGACAAGCAATGCTGGGGCAAATTTGGGAAAGTTTTAGTTGGGAGGTCAGGGGAAATTGCTTTGCTTTGAAAAAGTCAGAGAAATTCATGAAATCAATAATTGGTCAATATTTTACCAATTTCTCATAGATGACAAGCAATGCTGGGGACAAATTTGAGGCATTTTTAGTTGGGAAGTCGGGGGAAATTGCTTTGCTTTGAAAAAGTCAGGGAAATTCATCAGCTCTACAGTTGGTCAACATTTTACCAATTTCTCATGAAATAACAATTAAGCAATGTTGCATGGATGAAAAATTTGGGATGGAATTGGCAGTTTTTTTCAAGAACAACTAATTTATATTAGCTCTGTATTATAAGGGACGGTCAAGAATTATGCTATCATCTTGTGTCGGGGGTAGGGGGTGGGTGAAAATGAATAATTATGAATCATCATTGACTTTAAGGATTAAAATACATAAATTTTGAATCCAGTTTTGCAAAAACTTGCCTACGTTCTTTTACTCCTATTGGTCACTTCATTAAGTGCGCCCTTCATAATTAATTTTACGATCTAAACTTCATCATTTCTAATCTCATTTAAAAAGAAAAACTTTTGACATTTTTGATCAATGATGACATCGTTAATAGTGGAATAGAAAAGATGACAAATGCTGACATGGGGGTAATCTGTGATTAATAATGGTAAGTTACATTCAATTCGCAGGGAAAATTTGTTTTAACCTGCAAATGTCAGGAAAGTTTAAAATTTGATCTCTAGGTAAACCATGTGATGCTTTTTCTCGATAAGGGGACGTTCAAATATTATGTCTGCATTTAAGGGGGTCCAAAATTATGACGGAGATAGTTTTCTATATGAAAATTTTAGCAGAAATACATCATTTCCCATCCAGTCTCGCAACAGTATATGCTGCACATGTCCACCAAAAACATGCAGTGTTGCTGTATTTGTGAAATGGCTTTGAAAAGATCCATTCTCTGTTAGTATATGATAATCGGTATTGTGATTTTACAGGGAATGTTAGGAAAATGTTGTTTTCGCTAAAAGCTTTTTCTCATACATGACAATTAGCGTTGTTTGAATATGCGCTAAGGTACATCGATCATGCATCACCCGTATAGGGTTTAAACTTTTTTTTCTCGGAAATAATCATGTCTAGTGTGCTGAAATTGTAAGCTGAGCTTGAGAAGCAGAAACGTCCCATAAAATTGTCGCATAGCTGGATGCTTCGTGGTTGTTGTCCCCTGGTAGGGGAGTCGGGGGGTAATGGTGGCACAATGAGAGGGGTGCTGTATGCCGTGCGGTGTAACACAATTGAAATGTGGGCCCACGTTTACCTGGAGAGGAGGCTAGCCAGTCCAGCTAATGACTTTTACCTTCCTCACCTTGATTCACCTGAGTAATAACGAGACAAGGCTCCAGAGGAGAAGTATGTGCGCGAGAGAAAAGTGGTCGAGGGAAAAAAAAACAGCCAAAAAATCACGTAATTAACACGTAACGAGCCGTCCACGGATAGCGATTGACCGATCGAAGTTATAAGGAATCTTATTAAACGATTCTCAACACCTTCTGACAGCGGTTTCATCAGCGAGGGATGAGCCAAGTTGGGGCGCCATGAGAATTTCTTGAATTTACTCAGAATTCTGGAGAAGTTCAACCAAGAGAGGTAAGTCGAAATGATCTTCGTTGCTTTTATGGGGATTGGGGATGGTTTCGGTGCTGATCGATGTTGCCATTTAATGAGATTGGTTTGAGAAACACTAAAGATATTTTGGATTTTGGGGTTAGGTTGTATGCTCACCTTTCTAAGCAGGATGTCGAGTGCACCAGTGCCCCATGGTACCATTTTGCTCTATACCGAGAAGCGAAAATTACGAAAATTGACATTTGCTTTCTAGTCTTTAGATAATTTCTAAGTGTTTGTAAGGTTTTTAATTAGATCCTTCGTATAGTGAAAATAGAGCATAAAACAGGTTAGGTTACGTGAAAATTGGAAAATAACCCTTTGTGGCTACTCGGTCTGGTATACGATTATAACATGTAGGCCAGTTCACATACGTTCAAAACTTGAAAATATAATGTATTTTTGTGTGTTAATTTTCGGCGACCCCTTTTCAATTCACGCCTTTAAAAAATTCAACAAATGTGGGGATTTGTCTAGACTTAACTCATAACTGAATTAAGGCTAATTAAGTAAGCTTAGTCTGTTGATTGCGGAAGAAACGATGCGGTTGTAAATCTAAAGACGAAAGTTAAAATGAGCTAAAAATATTCCATGACCATTTAGAATGTAATGACCCCGCCTGTAATTAAAATTAAAATATTCCGAATTTGTGTTATCTCGCCCAAAATGCATATCTAAGGTTCCTTGCTAAAAGTCACAAACAACAATAAGAAAGGAAGTGGACGTTTAAAACCACCTCTTTCTTCATTGAAAACAGACACCCACACAAAACGTCAATTTCGTTCCACTTTTTAATTTCATATGCAGTACGTGTGTATTTTTTAGGCGTCCTTTTTCAAAAGCGTTTTCCATCACATAATATGTGGAACAATGCGATCCTAGCACAATACGTATAGAATAATAACAACAGAAGTGAATGAAATTGCTGGTGGAACGTATATCTATGGAGATAGTGAGGAAAATGGATAAATTTAAGCTGAAAAAAATGGTTCTGCTCGAATGCATCCTGGGTCTATGGCCAGCCAACGTTAGGCCTACAGAAAACAGAATCGAAACATAAACACCATTTCAAAGTGTCCTGAAATGCAGGTTTTATCATAGTGAAAGCATGCATATCAAAAATATCTCTGGCCTAGAAATCCAACCCCAATATCTGACTCGCAAGGAGGCATGAAAAAGGGCATTGGATGATATCGAATGTCCCATTGTCTGTCCATCGAGTGATTAAACTGTGATTTCATTCAAGTTTAAATTTCACAACACCTAACAAAAATGTTGTGTATCAAGTTCCAGTTTTGTGATGCATTGAAACAAAAAAAAAAAAAAAGGGAGAATCGTTTACATACATGTATATTCAATTCAATTTAATTCGATTTAATACACCCCCAATCAGCACCTGAGGTGCCATGTGGTGGTGGGAGGGAAAAGAGAGTTACCCAATATGAAAGTAATTTAATATACAGAATGCAAACATTGCAGCAAACTAAAATAGATATAATTGAAATAATACAAAAGAAAATTACAATTTCGGGATCACACACCGAAATAATGTTCACGCAAAAGATTTCTTTGTATAGAAAGAATTGAAATTGATGCTTATTTTCTTTAATCATTATTTGTCATTACTTGAATAAACCGCTTTCGGCAAACTTTTCGGCAGAAGTATAATTATTCTAAACTTCAAACAGCAATAACTGCATTGGTCGAGCGGAATATTTAATGTATGATAGGCCATGCGTAAACTATGTCACTATTACCCAAGATTATCGTAATTAAGTCTATTAAAGATTTCAAACGCGATTTTGTGGTATCGAGTACATGTCTAAAAGTTTGTGCTACGGGTACATGGGCATTTCGAACTTTCCAACGATGACCGAGCGGCTAACTGACCTCATTTCATTCCCGTTTACAAGGTTAATACTGGCTGGGGTGTGGAAGAGGTTATGGGGTCATCCTAGGTTACTCCTCATCATACAGCAAAATTCTTCCAATCATCCCTCACACACCGAAATACCAGAAAAGCGATTACAGGCCATGTCAGGCCGTTTCTAGCACAGATGTCATGCGAGGTTTATAAAATAGTTTCTTCACGGTATTCACATGATAGGAATTCAAAAGAGCAGATCATGCACTGTCTAGAAAATATTTTCTGCGAAGTAATCCATTAGAGAGGATCTTCTCTTATCGGCTGGCCTCCTGTCAAAATGTTTGCACAGATTGTTTCTTATCAACGTTTGATCTTTTTTAGTTGTTGCTCCAACCAATCTCATGATTACATGTATTAATTGAAATACATTGGCTAAGTTCAAATATTGTCATCATCATGGTGATTTTTGGATCGCCTATTCATGATTTTTCTCAGAACTCTTCCATTGATGACAATCATCGACTGAAAAAATTCGAATTGCATTTTGCCCATATTTTTAGCAAAATTTGAAATTACTGTAAATGATGGAATGTGGTAACACAAAAGCACATTTTGCGATGTTTTACCAACATTAGACGATAAATGATGAATTAGTTTTTGATGTAACATCATGTACTTGGGTAAATCTACCCCTCCCCCACCACATGGCATCTCAGGTGCTGACTGGCAATGTATTGAATTGAAAAACATCCAATGTTTTATAATGGCACCATCGATCATTTCACCAACCACCCCATCCTCCCACACTCAAGTTCCATCATTACGTATGAAGTTTCCTTTTTTCAAACCATGTTCATTCTTTTCCGTAGATTCCGAAGCCCCAGTTCACAAAGTTCGGCTGTCAAGATGGAGCACTACAGGCCCCAAATGCGCGCGCCCAACCAGCCACTTCCGGTGGGCGACAGTCGTACCCCTGTCGCCTGGCGCCACCGGGAGCAGAACTTCTTGAACGCCCAGCGGGCGGCCACCCCCACGTCCACCGAGACGGACGAGTCGGCGTCCTCCGAGATGGAGACTTCCGTTTCTGGTCGCCGTTACAATCGCCTGCTTCCTCCCGTCTATGCCGCACGCACCAACACCATTCGCTCGACCCGTAGTGTGCCAGCCCTCAACATGGTCAACACCATGGACGGCGAGCCCTGCCCAGTGCACGGTGGCACCCTCATGCTCCATGGCCATCCTCATCCTCATCCTCATCCTCACCACCCCCAGATGGCCTTCCACCCTCAGCCCATGCCCCAGACCATGCGCAGGGCTGGGTCCATGTTTGATGTCCGTGCGGGGAACTACTACCCCGCGCCGGCTTATAGCGGCCATCCCATGCCCGGCTATGCGCCCCAGCCGCTCTCGGCAAGAACCCTGGACAGGAAGTCCCACTACGGTAGCATTCGCAGCATCCACAGCATCCAGGCGGCCAACGCCCTGGTGGCTGCCCAAATGGGCCAGCTGCCCCCGCCCTACAACCTGCCTCCCATGCCCCCCCAGCACCTGCTGCCTCCTGGCATGCGCCCCAGGCCCTTGGTCATCCCGGCCAGCGCAGAGCCACTGCCCGTGCGGGATCCCTCCAAGACCAAGGCGGGCAATGGGCTCCCCACCCAGGCCCACATGGTCGGGCCTAATGGAAATGGCAAGGGCATGATGATGGACGGAGACGGCGGTCATCTGAAGCGGCGGTATCACTGCTGCCGAGGACCTCTGCCGCTGGTCTGGTTCATCATCAGCATCGTCACCATCGGTGTCGTGCTGGGCGTCGTCCTTGGCAGCATATACGGGTAGACGGAGGAGTTCCGGCTGAATCCAGAAAAATGCCCATGGTCTTTTAGATGGTTTGCGGACCTTTGGATGGACACCGTGCGAGCTGTGCTTCAACTTTCTCTTCTTGGTGCAGCTTCAAGTACCTATGCTACTGCAGTTGTACGAAATGATGTTAAACTTTGGAATATGTTCCACTGAAGTGGATACAATTTCATTATGATGTAACCTTGACAAGAAAAACCTGACACTTCCTTTGGACGAGTCCTGACATGTCCCATCATGAAATTTGGCGACCACTGAACAATGGACACGATTCACTACTCCTGTAAGGCAGAAGATTAACAGTATATTACAATGTAATAGAAGAAAACCAAGGAATCCTGGTCGATTACTGGACAGTTGCTAACTAATGTACTATACATGTATTTATGGCTATTTATTTTTTTAAATGACCAGGAAAATAAAAAGCATCGTGTGGAAGGCGAACATGTTTTTAAAAATTGTTATATGTATTCCTGCACATTCACTGGAAAACGTATTTGTAATAAAATTTGTAATAAACGTATTTGTAATAAATGTTATTATTAGTGTAAGTTTCGAGAATGTGTGAGAAATGTATGATGTTTTTTAGTTTAGTGGTCCAATAATGTAAAACGCTCACCATGCTTTATGTATATTGCACCTGGTGACGTCACAGTAAACAGTATAATGAAAGAAATCATGAAAATATATTTGTGTTAGAAAATTCCATATTTTACCAACAAACTTCAAAACGTGCAAATGGCATTGTCGCTATGGGGAATTTACTGAGGTTTTCTTTCCCCAACATATTTCTTATGATCGGGAAGTTCGAGAATTAGCCTTGAAATTCTACTTTTCAATAAGAAAATATATCAACGCAAATTTATTTTCTTTTTTGCCAACCAAATGGCGGTCATTTGCTTTGGTGCGCGTAGCTTATACAAGATAACTATTGGCTGGTTATTGGGCAGATCATGTCCACTATCTTGTCAAGTGACCATCAATGTTGTCTTCGATGATGGACATGAAATTTGCACGGCAGTGAATTTCAGGATAGATAAACATTGTTTGGTATCTTAAGTTGCCATATGTTATTACTTAAGGCAGTTTGTTTTGCAGAAGTCATATACATCTGGCAGTGTACATTTTAAGGACAGTTGACAAGAGCATTAGCTTAAGAAATAAAACGTGAAATCTGTTGCGTTTCAAATATAATTACTTTTAATCAATTTTCTACGCCGGTTTGACAAATTCATTACTTATTTTAAATTTCCACATAATTTACATTCAAGGGTCCTTCTTTAATCGTATAATCAATATGAAATGACAACTCATTTCATTGCATTCATATGTTCCATCAATTGTTTCACTTTGCAAAAAACAAAAAAAATTGCTTTTGTTTTAAAAGCTTTCGCATTTAATGTGATATTGGACATGTGTTGGCCTAACAGCCATATTTTTAAACAACAACAGCTGAGATTAAGGACATATTGTAGATGTTTCGGGCAAAGCTTTTGAGCATGGGAGTAGTACTGGGGAGATATTTTCCTGTTGTGCGTTAACTCTCGGCTGGTCTTGGCGAATCGGCAGTAAAATTGCTACTACAGGCAGAATCAGCTGCAAAGGAAGTTGACGGATGACCACCAGAAGTCACAGTTTCTGCACTAGAGCTTGCTGCAGCAGCTCTTTTTAAGCTGTCCAAATATTCTTGCTGAGAGGCTGCCAAAACCTGAGCCATGATGTCAGCATCTTCCCATTCTGTGAGTCCTGGAAAATCATACATGTTTAATTTCTCGTTCGTTTTTGCAGAACAAACAAATGGAATAATCACACACCAAAGACATCGGGTGGAAGTTGATTCATGAACGAGGCAGTCTCTAACAGTCGGAAGTCTGAATGCAGACTATCGCACGTGGTGGCTGGCACTGTGGCAATAGCAACGTGTGGATCTTCTGCTTTGCTCCCACCCTGAGGCATAAACTTGCTAGCTGCAATTTGGAGCATGTCAATTAGTTCTAAATAATGGGTGAGTTTTAGCTGTTTCATCAATTCAATGCTAACCCTGCAATCAAATTGGTATCCTAGATAATAGTGGTTAGAAAAAGTTTTCAAGTAAATGAAAATTAAAGATAAACACATATGATGTACGAATTCCACTGGGACAAACTTCGTATCTTCCTAACCGTAATGAGCATAACATAACATGCATTGGCAAGACGCTGTATAACCAGAATTTTGTTTGAAAATTTCGAATTTTTTGAGTTTCGCATGAGCGTAGATATTCGCTACCAGTCCCACACTGTGTAGGCCTATTCTGCTCAATTCACACCTTCCGAGTTTAGCGAAGACCAATCTTCAGGAGCACTTGCGTGTCCACTAGCTCCCTTATCGTACGATGAGCTCTCTCCTCCAAATGTGCCATTACCAGCTGATGGAGGTCGGCCACGGGGAGACAGGCTTCCAGTAGGAGAGCGAATATCAGGCGAAGCACCGCCCGTGTTAGCACTGCTGCTGCATGTGGCTGTGGCTGAACGACCCTACACAAACAGACGAATTCATTAACATAAGTCTGCATGATAGCAAAACAACAAAAATATATTGACGCACAGTAGCTTTGCGGTTCCTCCGTTCATTATCACGAAGCCATTGAAGGTAGGACTCTCGAGCCACTTGTTCTTCAATGGCTTCGTTGGTGGCCTCCCAGTCAGTAGCCTTTAATTTGTCTTCCAACATTGTTTGTTCAATGTGAAATTCCTCAGACTGGCGCACAGCATCATGCATTAGATTCTTTTCAGCCAACTGAAAATCACAATTAGTTGAACACTAATGAAATTGCTTTTGATGCACAATAGTATTTCTCTCTAGAATTACACCTTTGCAGCAGCTTATGCATCCGGTTTGTCCAATTGGCTGACCTCAACAAAACCAAAGTTTAAATGTACTTACACCAGGCATAAATCCTGGGAGACCAAGCCCTACTCCCACAGTAGCTTTGTAGGGATCCACGATGGAATTGTAGTGAATGCTTTTGTGATAACTGATCCGAATGGGCTCGTTATCAGTAGAGTGGATGCCATGAAAGGTGTTGATGGGATCGGTGGTGTAATGATACACTTCAATAGAACGATTGTAAATCTCACAAAGGGCCTGCATTTCCACATGATTACCGTGAATATGATCCAAACGTTTTCGTTGTAAGTACGTTTCAAAGTCTTCCGTCACATATTGGGAAAAATAATCCACGTTTTTGGCCTGGGGAAGTTTATAAAATTTAGGTAAATTAAACTGCCTTCCGACGGAATCGTGATTTGAACTAGTTTCTCACCATGTAATCCATGCAGTGTTTACGGACAACAGTATGCATTTCTTGATCGCCATAAATTTGATCAGCTATCGAAAAAAATTACGTACGTTTAGAAAGCAACAACAGGCCTGTATCCTATAGCGAAATCAACATCCAAAAATATTTGGGATTAATAAAATAAAATAAGGTTTTATCAGACCCACCAACAGCACGAAACAGACACGCTCCATCTTCCCCCATCTTTTTAATAACTAATCCTTTTTTCCGCATTTTTTTCTCAAATAACCTTTCTCGCTGTAAAAGAAATACATGCAGCTTTAGGCGACATTTTTAGCCATACTAAGCTGCAAACTTCAAGCATTGCTTAATTTGGGTCGCAATGTTTCGATGCACAAATACATGTACATGATTTTAAAATGTATGTTGCTGCTAAGACCGAAAGTTGTCATCAATTATAGACCTGCATCTCAAGCAGCGAGAACATGGTCATCTGTCCAGTACTTCAAGTCAAAGTTAAAATGCAGCAGGGGATAGAGCTATATGGAAACTTTTGAATAATTGTAATTCGAAATAAAGAGTTGTTCGGACTGTTAGTTTAAGACATTAACTTAACAACGGAAAGTGTAAATCCTCGGCAAAATGACCTTGTAACCAATATATGTAGTTGTGTATCATCAGTCTAAGATGCAAATGGCCCTCACAAAATAAAAATTTTACAAGAGAGCGTATCAAAGTATCAACTAATGGTTATGGAGAGGCCAATGGAGAATATCTAAGTAGACACACAAATAATTGATCAATGAACTTATGCCAATGACATTTCATAGATTATAACATCTTGTTATACTTGGCAGAAAGAAATTTTCGATTGAAGATGGACTTAAGAAGCCATTTGCATCTTAGACTGATGATATGCCATTTAAGTTTCCTGTCCTGCTTATGGTAACTTAATATTTACGTATACTCGCAAGCAGCCAGTGTTTATGGGCCTACGGCAATGCCATTAATATGCTGTATGGATACTGCATTTACCAAACTGAACAACTTATTAGAAATTAATCGACAGAAACAGCTCTACGCCCCTACGTGTTCTACCCAGACAGCTTCAGCATTAGCTAGGGTGCTGTGGCATTAGGCAACCTAGGCATAGCCTATACGAGTGTCTTGCATATGATCTGAACACAATCAGCTCTTCAAACTAAATTTCTATTTGTCAACATTTCAAACATAAAGATAAAGAAACCTCGGTCCATTCCTCCTCAGTTCGCATATGCGCTTGTTGGTCATATTCATCTCCACTGTTGTACCCTGAAATATCCTGAACATTGCCATCCAAGGTTTCAGCTGTTGAGCTAGGCCCAGCGTTTGGCGAGTTATTCCCAGTGGACAGAGCAGTTAGATTGGCCGAAGAGCTGGTGCTCGGAGCCGTGGACAGGGATATCCCCACGGTCGCAGGGTTAGCATTTGGATTTCTGTGTTTGCGAACATTCCTGTGGGGACTAGCTCGATGTCTTCGTTTGTGTTGCGTAGACGTGTTGGGGTTGACACTGGCCACCCCTGGGGCTCCGCCAGGACCGTCCAAACCTTCGTATTCTTCGTAGTTGTTCGCCTGGGACGGTCTTTTATCGTCCCTCGTCCTTGCTCCAGCATAATGGCGATCTCTATTTTCGGTCGAACCCTGAATTTGATGGCTGCCTACGACAACATTACCGTTTTCCACATTTTCAACACTATCAGCGTTTTTGCCTTGGGAAGCCTTTTTTTTGGGTAAAATAGTCATGATCAAGGCGATCAACGCTTTCTACGATCAAAGCTGCGCACAAAAACTTCTCAAAACATCATGATTTTCTCTTTAATTAAACGAAATTTAAAAGAGATTCTGTTAGCAAAATTCTCGAGACGAGCACAGAATATTCGCAACAAAGATGGCGATCGAGCAGCGCAGCTTCGCGCTCCTATTGCGCATGTCCGATATTGGATTGAATCGATAATCGTTGATAAGCCTTTAATCGATTTCATCATGTAATCGAGCTGAAGCAGCTGTTTTTTTGGAAGGCATTTTGAATCTTGATTTAGATGTACTTTGTTTTGCAGCTGTCCGCATGGTGATGTAAAGCTAAACAAATGGACCTCCAGTCGCCTATTAAGTTACAGGTAATTAAAATGAACGTTAGGCGCTAATAACACGAGAAATACCCGTTGTAGGAAAGATTTGCAACCTCCTAAATGACAAAATGAGATACAACCACTGATTGAGCGTAATGCTGGCGTTCCACTTTTAATTTTTGCATACGTTCAGAGGTAATGTTTGTCTTTTTATAGAGGTAAACCTTGGGAAAAACCCTCCATATGAGAAAAAAATTACCTCTGTACGTGGGTAAAAAGTAAAATTGGAAAGCCAGCATAAAGGAGCCATCCATAAAGGACGTCCTGGAGCCTTCATTATTTTTAGAACCCCTCCCCCTATCCGTTCCGATTTAAAAAAAATTGGTTTGGCATTGAACTAAACACATGTACATGTACAATAATTTTTACTGAGTTCAATTCTTTTCATATAAAAATCTAAATTCCACCATTGACGATCTGGACGACCACTTTCCAGGAGCTATCCTTTCCCTGAACGTTTTTTATGAAGGACACTAGAGTAATTTCATAAAGCCTAAAACAGAATAATCTGTGGTCTATGGACATACATATACATGTATATTGGTCATGTCATAGACCCTGGATAATTAAAACATGAGGCGGATTTTTAACTTGCAAGGTTGCCAAACTTTTCACCCACCCCTTTGATGCATATGCCAAATTGAAAATCATTATACTAAGTGAAATTGGATTGAAATTTTTAGCATACATGCACATGTGCATTCATATAAAAATGTAGCAGATTCTGTGGTTTTGTCCTTGAACCGTTATCAACTAGCTGAACCCCGGGCCAAACTAACATGGGCTAAGACAACCCAGTAAATAAATGCCTCTATAGCAATACACGTTTTATTGGACTTGTGTATTCTTTCAAATATTTGAATTTGCCGTTATAATGTAAATGAAAAGATTCATTTGAAAAGCATCAGTGTTTAAAATCTGAATGCGTACGCAGTTGTTATTCAATAATGCATTATGAAAAGAATCTGAGGAGGGTTGGGCAAATGTCTGAGTCCTGATCCTGGGATTTTCTTCGAATGAAAAGGACCCCTTCTTGCTTGGGTAGGGGCCGGGCTATACACCCACTATTGCTTTACATGCCGACCACATAGTTCGATGAGAACTAAAACGGACGAAAATATAAGCCTACGCGTAATGATTCTCATATGGAAATATTAAAACGTATTTATACAGCATCATAATAGGGAACATGAGATAAATTCGGAGGAAAACAGATGGTTTTCTATCTTGCTAACCTCAGTCGTCTTAGCGGCACCATAGCGCATGTCTAATATTGACTGTTATAATATTTACCCACGCAAAATTTTTACTTAAAAAACACGCTTATTTTGGCACGATTTTGAAAATAGCATTTTCAAGTTGAGCAGCAAAGAGATTGTTTTTAATCCAACTACAGCACTGTCGTTTTTGTGCACAACAAATCAAGTCGATATTGTCACCTGCGAAGTGGATAAAATGTCATGAAAGTTATTGAAAAGTAGCTAAGAAATGTCAAGTTAATCGACTTGAGAATTTGGGTTTCAACTGGCTAGCGATCTGAAGTTATATTACAGGTATAGCTTGGTCTTATTTTCGGGGTAGAATCATTTTTGAAAATCAAGCTAGGTCTTATTTTCGGGATAGAATCATTTTTGAAAATCAGGATACATGTAGGTCTTATTTTCGGGGAAACACGGTATTTCCAAAAACTGGCCCAAAATTACACGTATTTTTCAAACCAATATTTTGTTTTCCGCAGGCAGATCCAAGGCGTGACATAGCCAATATTTATTCTGTTGATAAAAATGGAAATAGCTATGGGGTTCCGACGTGGAGTGAGGGCATTCATCGAGGGTTGGGCCCGTGGGGTGGTTTGTAGCCTCGTCTGCAGCCAGAAAATCCGGCGGAAATCAACACGTGCCTAGCAGATGGTTATCATAGCCGCTCTGTCCCCATTATAGGCAGCCATCCCTGCAGACGTTGAGACATGGGTCCAGGTGCAGAATTTCCCACCCTCCCCAATTTTACAACCGCAACCAGCGCGAGGGTAGCGTTGGCTCGTGCCATTGTCACGAGCCAAATGCGGGCTTTTTTGAATGTTATCATCAGACAGAAGCGGGGCCTGCAACAGACAGCTCGGTGCTAGGCAGTCGCGCTCTGCAATTAGTAACTCTCAGCAGAGGAAAATGCAGCACGATAGGATTTTTAACCGCCATTCACACGATTCTCTTCTGCAGTGCTGTAATTCAAGTTATGCAACTGAATTTCAGCCCCAGCAGTGGAATCAGCAATCGACGCCTTTCAATAATGTCAACTTGCCCCAAGTTCAACCGAAAAAGAGAAGGAAGCCACCCACGCGACCACTTGTTCCTAACAACAAGGAAAATTGCGTACCCGGCAAGCTGATTAATCCGCTTGCAAGCGTGAACAGCAATCGATTCCGAAATGCGACCAGGCAGTCGGATAGTTACCATCCCCAAAGTGGGCCTTTGAGAAGTAAGTAAAAACATGTTTATTTAGCAAATATATGTTTGAGATGTTTGGTCCGCTCGGAATGAAAATTAGGGATGCCAAACCAGAACGCTGTATGTGCTAATAATGACTCGTACAGGCACTTACAACGTTTTGGTGTGGCATCCTTCAAATAGCGGAATCAGAAACGTTCACATTCGGACAAAGCGAATGCATGGCTACTGATATTATAACGGAACCTTTCAATGCTTGTCACATTTCTCCCTTCATCCTCCATCCCCCCCCCCAAACCTCCATTGAGCAGATGTTTTTTTGACCTAACGTAACGGCTGAAATAGCTGAGCTACATTTGAGAATTTATGACTAATGTTTTAAAATGTTCATAATGCTTCATTTTGTTATTCTTCTGTAAAAGTTGTGACTTAATGCATAATTTTTTTCATCACTGTCAAATTTAATGCTGTTTGTTATTAACACTCCCAGGCATTTACTAGAAATATCTCCTCAGTTCTTTTATAAATTTGGGATTTTTTATGATGCTCGAAAATCGCATTGCTATGCTTGAAGCAAGATAGGCTTGCTGACCACTCCATGTTCCATACAAGTCGCAAATCAGAGAAAGATGGGCGCGTAAATCTGTAAGCAAATTTTGCCAGTGGCCTAAAGTACGTGCACCTCAGCGAAATATATGCAATGCTCCGGGTATATTTTTGAAGATTTACATTGCATTTTAAGTCTGCTTCCCCACCCCCCTACGCGTGTCAGCATTTCCAGACTCCCCAATGTCACGATTGACCAACAATTGTTCGACCATTTTGTAAAAATTAGAGATTTATCACTGATAAATATATATAAAAAGAAACGCCGTACACTGTATTCGAAACTTTTTGAAAAACTAGGGATAAACAGAGTATGGATTTTAGACCAAAAGCCAATGGTGACTTGTGGTATCATGTTGGTACACATCCCAAATGATGACATAATATTTGAACATTATCTGCTGGGTCATGATTAGCTTTATTTCAAATCTGATCACGCGTGAAAAAAAAAAACCATCTGGAACTGGTTAGTTTTGTTCCCCTTCCTCCATGTAAATTATTGGCATAAAATTCCATTTAACTTTTTACAACATCTTGTACAGTTGCCAATTTGCGCTTAGATGAGTGTTGAACGGATTCGCTGAAAGCGCGCAATTATCCCAGATACGAGGCGCTCCGGAGCGCTCCGGAGCGCCGTGAAAACCTCATTAATGATGCAAGAATTTTGTGACGTCGCCAAAATCGGGGCAGAAGTGGGCGTGCCAGGCGCTGGCATTCCAAAATGGCCGCCCCCGTGCAGGCTCCGTAACTTTCGGACGCTTTCATCCCATTTTTCAGTTCGTCTGAGCGTGAAAAAACAAAATTTAAATTTCCATTTTAGCCCTAAACCTCTCCGAAACTCTTTGTGCCAAATTCGCTACTGATGCACCGGGCGAAGAGCTCGACTGGACGGCCGCAATAATGGACAGTAAGAACTACGACGAGATTCGCAACTTGACTCTTTTATTTTTCCTAGACCGGCTGGTGGACAAAGGTCAAGCCAGGACGCTGCATGACCTCTCCTGTCAGTTCGGAACCAAAGGGTTCACCAAGGAGATGCGCCAGATCGCCGGGGGAAGCCAGTCCGGCCTGCGCAAGTTCCTCTTGCAGTATCCGTCCCTTTTCACCATAGATGGAGAATACGTCTCCATTACGTGCTACAACAGCAGCGGGTCTGGGTCCTCCGAAAATTGTCAGTCTGGCGGGGGGTCGAGCGGCGGTGGGCGCAGGGATTACGCCGTGGAGGCCGTCCAGTACTTCCAGGACAAGCTGGAGCAGTACGGAGCAGCCGAAGTCCCCATCAAGAGCCTCTTGGGCCACAGGTCCCAGGCCGCCCCAGAGGTCAGGCACATCTCTGGGCAGCACATTCGAGAATTCAGGGATTTCTTGCTCAAGTATCCGGAAGCGTTTGTGGTTCGCGACGACTACGTAGTCTTGCGTAAGCATTGGGACACCATCAGCGAAGGCGGGGCCAATGCCGGTGGGGTCCTCGAGCGCCGGGAGCCTTCGCCCACGCCGTCTTTAGAGCTGCCAACACTTGACCCCCAGCTGACCGCACACATCTTGGACTTTTGCCGCTCCGTGGTGGACGTTCGCGGCCCCACTCATGTCGACTTCATCTTCAATCAACTGACCATCAAATTCCCGCGCGAGTCGTATTCGTTGCTGGTGAAGAATGCCCAGGATTTGAGCGTCCTTCTCAAAATGCATTCCGATAGCTTTCTGGTGCAAGGTGGCAACGTCTCCGTCCTAGTGCCGAAGCACTCGTCGGCGACCGTTGTCTCTTCGTCCCGTGCCAATTCAGTAGCTGCCAACAACCACGCTTATAATTACGCAAACAGTACAGCATTGGCCAGCCCCATAGTTTCGCCGTCTTCCAAAGCCAATCCGCCAGCATCGCAGAGTTTCAAACAGAGGCTCATGTCTCACCTGATGAAAGCTGTTGCTGATAACAATGCCATGGAACAAAGAATTTATCAGTCGTCCACAGCACCTGCTGCTGGACACCCCTTCAATTCGACCACCTGTTCAACGTTCGACGTGACCCAAATGAATGACAAGTTGTTGAAGAACACCAAAATTATCACAAAGGTCAAGGAATGCCAGACCGTTGTTGCTCGACTGCAGGCAGTCCCAAATACAGTGGTCTCTTTCGATGCCGAGGGCGTGAATTTGGGGCCTCAAGGTCCCATGACTCTCCTGCAGATGGGAACGACAGATGGACAGATTTATATATTTGACGTCGCCACTACTAAAGAGCTGCTCATTGAAGGAGGCCTGAAGCTTATTCTCGAGTCCCCGGATATTACTAAAGTAAGTTCACTTTAATTCTTGGATGTATGCTAGTGAGAATGACACTGATAATGATAAAGTATTTTTGTTGCACATACTAACTTAGCATAGCAAAAATATGGTTCTAAAATGGCCATGCTAGGTCTACTGCTAGCACAAACTGCCATGCTTATTTTATTGGTTTTTGAAGAATTAGTAGCGTCAATTGTCCTCATTTGGCAATTAGTTACAAATTATGGCATAGGCCTAGTCTACTTATTCGACTGGAAACATTTTTTAATGTTTTATCCCTTTCACTTATTTTTTTCATTGATAAAGGATTTTGTGCATTTGATCTGTTGCGGAAATCTGCTTACATTTGCACTATTCTTGTCTTATCTCTGCTGTAATTTAAATTGTTTACGGAACTGATAATGCATTAGGGCCATCTGATCAGTACTCATTTATTCAACCAACCACGACAATTCCCTGAATGGCTAATTTTAACTTTGAGTATTCATAGGTTGAACGTATTTTTTTAATGTTGTCAAATTGATGCAAGTGTTACTTTGAGTTTGATTTGATATGAATTTTTTACTATGTGGAGGGGAATCAGGTGTTATATGAAGCCAATACACTGTATGGAAATGGTGCTGTTCATAATATGAAAATTAAAACCCTCTTTACATTCTAAAGGTGGTGCACGATTGTCGAAATGATAGTGCTGCTCTTTTCCATCAATTTGGAATTACATTGGAAAATGTTTTTGATACTCAGGTAAGGTTTATTGAACAATTCTACCACTCTTGCTAAAGTCTGATCATGAATAAAATTGATGAAACTTTCTAATTGCTGCACTTAGGCTGCACATGCTGTTCTGCAACAACAACAAACTGGCAAGCCAATTCACAAGGTGAAGAATATTTCTCTAAATAATCTGTGCAGAAGCTATGGCGGGCCGATTAATCCCAAGAAAGAACAGATGAAAAAGTTGTACAGAAGGGATCAAAAATTTTGGAGTCGCAGACCGTTAAACGAGGATATGATTTTATATGCTGCTTATGACATTTGGGCACTCGTCCCTACTGTTTACGAAGCCATGAAAGGTCTGTTGGAAGATGGGGAGCGAAATGAGCTCTTCAAACAGTTATGTCAAGAACAGATCAACACGTATATAAAAATGGATGATGTGAAGCAGAGCAAAAAGCAACGAAAAATAGAAACTGAGGTGTCCGAATTGAAGAAGAAGTTATCAGCTGTAACGGGAAAGGCTGTAGTGTTGAGCAACAGAGAAATCAGGCTGCTAAGGTAATTCACACGTTATTAGTTTATTTATGTTGTTGTATATATTCCTTGCAAATTTAATTTAGACTGATTTGAAAAATAGAAACCTTAAGGTAATTTTAGTAGTAGTATTACTTATTAATTAGTAGTAGCAGCAGTTATTATTAAACCAGTGACACTGCATTCGACACTGTAGATACCAAAAAATAAACTTTGTTTGGGAGCACTTTCTCCTATTGTTCACATTTCTTTGGGCTGTCACAGCTTAAATAACTAACAGTCACGTGCTTTACTATTTCGACATAACCTTCAATTTTTAATTTTCCATTCATTTTCAGGCACGTTGATCTGACCGAGGAAGAAAGGGAGAAGTTGGAAGGATCATACAAAGTGGCAAGAAAACTAGACAGGCTACAAGGACGGCAGAATGCAGGTGTTGGAAACCGATCTAATGCCGACTCATCAGAGGCGTCTCCAGATTTTGAAGACGACGAATATGACGAAGACGATGATGAAGATGACGATTTAGATGGGGAGGAAAGGGAGGACGACGACGATGACGAGATGGACTTTATAAATGGGGGAAATGATAGCCCCATGTCACCAGTTTACTCATCGGGTGTTAGCAGGGGGCGCACTGCGTCGCCCACGTTTGAAGAAAGTATCCGGTTGGTGGAACAGTTCTTGGCTAATGAGCGATTCGACGGTCTGGGTCTGGATGATGAGCGAAACAATGGTGGGAGCTGCATGTGCTCATGTCATTTGCATAACAAAGAGAGTCGTACTGAGAATGCAGTGGTACAGAGACCTAAAGCAAAAATGGTAGACACTGGTTTCCAAACACTTTCGACGGGCGATATTGTCATCACCAAGGTTTTCTTTGAGGAAAAGGGCGACTCGCCCAGGGCAGCAATGAAAGGACCTAAAGATAATGCAAAGAAATTATAAGCAACACCACATTGTTACCCACATGTCATTCTTGGGAGCTAGAGGAATGGATTTGAAAACAAATCCAAGCCTCAATGGCACCATTAGTGCTTTCTTCAAAATACAGGTATGGAGCAGTTAGACTTTGCTATTGTTTTTATGACCAATTGTGATCCATGGTATCTTGTTACACTGGTATCCCAATATACAGGATGATTTGGCTAAAACACCGAAATATAAAAACACACATCTGTGGTTTTATATTATATTTCAAATTTTTTATTGCAAACGTGGGAAAGAATGTAGATACTTTGGAAAAAAAAATTGACAATATTTGCAGTTAATACGCATTTTTTAAGAATGATGTTGTCCGGCCATTACAGCACTATTTAAATATTTGTGCGCTAATTGTTTGGAATCCTAGCTAGCGAACGATACTTCTTGGATCTGAAAATAACTTTGATATCTGTTGTGCTGGTATATAGTGACACCTTTGAACTAAAACTTGACGTTATGAATCTTACCATTCGGCGCTGAAAAACAATTACATTGTATATCAAACTCTTTATGCCCAAGGTTTAGGGTAGTAGCTGCCTAGTAAACCTGGAGGTTGCACCTGCTGTGATTCTCACAAAAATGACGTGTAAAAATAGCAATACACAAGGTGCTTGATGTGAGATAAAGGCAACGACTTAAGAGTTGGTTTGCGTTTCGCAGAAGAAAATAAATATACTGCGCACCTGGTGGTTATTGACTGACTCGCTCCCTATCACACCAGCAGATATATAATATCTTTTTGTACATAATTTTTTATTGAAGATAGCTTGGATAAATTTTAAAGTGTTGTGCTGCTGGCTTGGTATTTGCACGCAATGTGTTAGTGAAATACCTCGACTACTGCTGCATGACTTCTAACCCCATCTTGGTTTTAAGATTTCTTTTTGAGCAGTGTCGATAATGTACGTTCATTGAAGCTTGTGGCATTTTAAAGTAGCCCGCAATAGGATTTTATTGAATGACTCCTGCTTTTAAAAGCAGTGTTATTGTATACATAGTGTGTAAGGGACGACATCATCAAATTATCCTCTGATATCGCATTTTGTCAATTGTGCATCTTTATGTCCACCTATGATTTGACATTCTTTTTCGATTTCGGATTTCCAATCCCACATTTTATGTCTTATACATAGACTTAATTATGTTTGACAAATTAGAACAGTGTAGTATCAGTTCAATGCATTGCAAATAGACGTTTCGTTTACTCGACAGCCTAAAATATTGAACATATTTAGGTAGAGAAAGGGAAGATATCTTAACGTGATGTTCAGGGGATATTCAGGTGATGGAAACTTATGTATATACACCTGACACTGTTCACCAGTAAAAGAAGTTAAAATATTAGCGATGCATTTCAGTTTATCCTTTTCTACACAGCTGTTCTGATACTAATGCTCCATAATGTTCGTGCTCAAAAATGTAAAATCAGGGTGATGAAAATTTGACAACAATGCTTGGGTAAAACTTTCAGGTAAAATCATTGTACATAAAATAATATGTTCTCGATATTCTAAGAATTGATTTGGTATTGTGACATCAAATTAGTACTGCATCAATCTAACGAAGTCCTTTCATTGTGTCGGATTGAATAATAAGAATGCCCAAGTTCATGGTTTTGGTATTTGAATTTTTGTATTCTTGACTCCATTGTTTGTAATACGGTATAGCAAAATGTCGCCTTGTCTCTACTCTGATAAGGTCTATATGACATTGTTCAGGTGTCTAGCGAAATCAAATGCTGTACACTTTTGAGATTACAATGTACAGGATATGAAAATTTCACTGGGCACCTGGGCGTTTGCAGCGAATTTCTTTCTAATCTTACAATGATCATGCAACGTAATTCTGAAATTACACTGCATCTGATTCTTTTAACCATGGCGGCTATACGTAGTTTGAATATTTTTATACTCAAATTGATGAATACGAATGTGCGGTTTTTAGTTTTTGTACGTTTTGTGGATGGAATCAATAGGATATTAATGAGCAATTATGCAGATGATTGGGAATAAGTTATATTATCTAGTCTCGTAAAAAACTAATTTTGTGGTTGATTAATTATCGTCACTCTGTGGGCAAATGCGTGTAATTAAGGCTATAGCAATATTTATTTTATTTTATTGCTTTTTATTTCTCTGCAGCATACTCCTACATTTGAGAAATGGAAATTGCACTCCCAAAAACCACGAATGGAAAGTTGCAAGTATTATAAATAAACGAAACTGGCTAAGTATGGTCTGTTTCACGATTGTTTTGCTTGCTCGTTTTTAGGAAATTTCTGTTAGTACGCGTACAGAACTAATCATACTTGGAGCACAACAGGGATATGATATTTACTTGCCTGGTATGTCCTTTTTTTGCCTTGAATTTGGTATAAAGAAATCTGTTAGTTTCATTGCAAGCATATCAATTGTTATATTGCATTTTGGCAGATCAATGTTCAGTGCTTTAATCCATTGGCCGAGACGCTGTCCTGATTAGGCTCTATCCAGAATAAGACTTCCAAACCACAAAGAAGTTTACTGACGTTCGCAGGTATATATTAACTACCAGAAATCCCTACATCCTGTCCACAACAAAAATAACAGAAATATATTATAGTCACAAAAAAACTTTATTGACAAAATCCAAGCTTAATTCTTCCCAAATAACATAAATCACGTCTTCATCCAATGTTCACAAAAATTAAAGTTATAATTCTTCGCGTATATATTTTGGTTTTAGTTGTTCGATCAATTTGATGAAGTCGGGTTTCTCGATACATCCATCACACGTTTCACCCCAGTTGTCCAAAATCTTTTTCAGATCCCTCACTTTAAGCTTTTTCAAATCTACTGTTTTCAAGTCAATTTGTTTGTCTAAAAGAAAGATGTGTCCAGCGTTAGAATTAAGGCAGAAACATCAAGCTGTAACTGTAAACATGCAGCTTACCATATTTCAAATCACAAATCTGGGCATCTAATTTGCTCAGTTTCTCACACACTTTTTCGACTGGCATTGACCAACTGATGGGTTTTGCCATTTCGCCCAGAATGTATGTGGCAGAATCTTGCATTCCACCAATATAGTAGCACTGGCAAGACAAAGTGAAAACATTATTATTAGCTTCTGCAAATGACTGCTCTCAATTATTTTTTTAATCAATTCTCAGCCTTACAAATCTATTATCTTTTCCTTTAGAATCCAAACAAAATTCTTTGAAGTGCTCCTCGATTTTGATTGGTTTGCTCTTGATTTCTTCTGGCAAAGCAGCGACAAATTTCCGTAAATATTTAACACATACTGAAAAAAATAATGTTGTCAATGTTATAGTGAAGGTTTTACTGAACCAGTGCCTGATTATAAGCTATTGGTGTCATTGCCATCAATCCAGGGCCGACTTGAATCAATAACACTTTTTAAAACATCTTCACTCGTCAAAAATTGTAACAAATCTCTAGCATTCAGCTGGACATTTACAATTTATTTCATTTTTAGGATTACAATGCTATTTTCCTTTGATAGGCATGAACACGATTCCATAATCACCAGCCCTCTCGGAATGTTACCTTCATCAAGAATTTTTATAGAGGTCAGAGGGCATTTCGAGAGGGCCGTAGCCTCAAACGTTTTGAGACGTGTGCCAGCATCAAGGGAAAGCAACATGACAGCTGAAGTTCTTTCTGTGCATGCCCAACAACAACGAGTTGTCAGACATCCTCATATTCGTGATTCACGTATGTACATGTAATAATGAACTGGATATATACCAACCTTCACAATTGTCTTCAGTTATTGCAGCTAAGTTTGTTTGAAAGAAACATAATAATACTAAAGTGCTCAATAGTACATTCCATTTGCTACAGTACGATGTCCGCCAAAACCCAACTTTTGATACGAAGCAAGTCATCGTGTAGGGATTCACTGTGAATGTTTTGAGAAAGTGTCAATGGTAGCCGTCAATCTATACTACACAAGTACAAAATTCAATACGCGCTACTACTTTTTTACCGGTTTGATAAATGATGGAATTTGTACACTGGAAATATGCCCACGTTGCGATCACTGAAAGCGAAAGACAGTTGGCGAAATGAGATTGGCTGGTGACCTTTTGATCAGCCAATCATAGCCTGACAAAACACCATTCATTCTGCATGTAGAGTGAAAGACGTATGGAAGTCGCACGTAAATTATATGCAGTAATGCTATTTATTCTGTTAATTATGAATGTATGCGTCCCAACATAATTCAGAGGTTTTTCTTTTATTATTCGTTTAGGATTGATTGGAGATGAATGTTCTCCGACTTTGGTCCTTTGGTCGTATTATTTGATCAACTTGGCTACCGAGCGTTTCATTGAGTAAAACCAGAGCGCTGGCGAGCTGCTCCAAAGCGATTTGGAAAAAGGGCTGGGTGAGGCGGATGTGATTGGAAATAATTTTAATGTGCTTGTGAATGACAGAATTGTATTTATTTATTTATCTGACTTGCTTTGAGGAAATATTTAGTGATGATGATTTCTGTTATGCTCTTGCCTGCATACACATCACATATCAGCTTGCATGCATCGACTGCTATCCATTAGCAGAAGCGCCTTAGCTCCACACTGGAAACACAATAATTTCATTGCAGTGTCGTCACTTCCACTTTTCGACGTACTGACTTCCGGTTGACATTCCTTTTAAAAATGGCGGCATATTTCGGAATCCGCGTTGGTGCAACGACGACTTGCGTAGCTGTTTATAAGGTAAATTTCGTGCTGAAGCAATAAATTGCGTTGGTATTTAATGTGTAGTGTCTTTAGCTATTCTGGTATACGTTTTTTCACTATAAAATTTGTTACGTAGACGTTAATCGCGCATGTCATTGTTATGTCGCATACCGAAGCACATGGCCATGGCTTTGAAAGACTGGCACATTTTTCAAAATCCGTAATCAACAAATCTGTCCCACAATCGCCAGCCCTCCGAGAATGTGACCTCTATCGGGTCGCATTCATAGGCATTTATGCCGTTCTGATATGCGAGTGACTATTTATGATTTTACAGGATGGAAAAGTGGACGTGTTGGCCAATGATGCTGGTGACAGAGTTACTCCAGCAGTCATATCTTACAACAATGGTGAATTGGTAAGTATTAGTCAGCGATCATTTTTACAATTAATGCACATACATGTGAATGGACTTCCTCATTAGTTATATCAGCAGAAAAAGTGCAAATTTAAATCTTGCCGAAACATTTGCATATTTTTGAACACACGGGTGGGGTTACCATTGTGGGCATGAATTCTATAAATAGTGGACTAGGTCACTTTCAGATCTGGAGACTATGAACTACAAAGTAAGGTTGTACAATTTCAATTTACAGTCTGTTGGTATGCGATCCAATCGCAACCCATGTAATGTAATCACAAATCCCAAGGGATTGCTCGGTTACACTGATTTGGAGTCAGATGCAGTCAAGGAAGTTGTCCAACGGTGCCCATGCAAGGTATGTATGCGTTGCTTCATGATTGAGAACTCGCATGCTGCAAGTGAAGTAAATGTGTTTTTTTCGGTATTCAAAGATTGGCAAAGCCTCAAAGAAGGAGCTGGAATACGAATTGACAGATTCTGAGAATAAAACTGTCAAAAGAGTTGGTGTTCAGCAAGCTCTGCAATTGATATTTGAACAGCTGATGGGCACGTAATGTTTAATTACTATTGTTGTGTTCAAATTTCAAATTTCTTGGAAAATCATGATTATTGTTTGTTCTACAGAAACTGCCATAAGCCACAGTGGGGTTCAAGGTGATAATTATGCAGTTTTAACTGTACCATTCTATTTCAATGATGATCAAAAGGAGCGCATGAGGTAGGTTGCCTACTCTACGGACAGCTTATGCCAGTCTTAAAGATTTAGTTTGGCATTATTGGCGATATTTGTTGAAGTGTTTTACAAATTCATTCGTCGTCTTAATTCCCTCATGATCTACTGTAAATATGGTAGGTATAAAAATGAGAAGTTTTAGCAGCACTTGTCATCTTTTTTAAAACAGCACTTCTAAATCGTTTGAATGTTCATTCTCACCTCACCATTTGAATTTTTATGTGTAGCTTTATCACAATTTTGTATTGGTTCTTGACAAAGTACAATACTTGTACACAAAATAGACCATATTGTGACAATAATGCAACGAAAATGTGTTCTAATGTTAATATTTTTGTCATGCTTTCAGAAATGCTGCTACTGTTGCCGGATTTAAAATCTTGCAGTTGATCCACGAGCCATCTGCCGCCCTTTTAGCTTATCAGATAGGCCAAGATACTGACGCTAACTTCAGGGATCAGTATGTATAGCTTAAGTTTTACTGTTATTTTCTACAAATATGAAAAGAAATTGAAAATTAAAAAAGAGTAGCGAAGCATTACTGTAGTTTTAAATTTGCTAGTAATTACCATTGATATAGTAATAAATGTGCAAATTCATCTTTTTGTAGGAACGTTGTTGTCTTTCGTGTTGGTGGAGCATCCTCAGATGTTGCCGTGGTCAATGTTTGCAATGGTCTTTACCGAATATTAACTAAAATACATAAGGCTGACTTGGGTGGAGAGAAAATAACAGAAATGATGGCACAAAATCTGGCTGAGGAATTTAAAAGGTTTGTTATTTGTTTTGTCGTTTTGATTGTGAAAATCGGGTTATCTTATTCCAATTTTTTATATGAAAGACAATGGAAAATTGACGTTCAGCCAAATCTGAGATCCATGTATAAACTAAGGCAAGCGGCAGAAAATTGTAAGCACGTGCTGTCTACTCTTACAACTACGACTTGTTCAGTCGATTCTCTTCATGAAGGGATGGATTTCACTTGTCCAGTCTCAAGGCAAGTCTCCTGATTGTTGTTAGATTCAAGATGCGATTGAATTTCTGAAATTTGAAGTTTTTTTTCTTCTGTAGGGCCAGGTTAGAAACGCTGTTGAAAAGCTTAATTCCACAATTTTTACAAGCACTAGATGAAGCATTAGTGTCCAGCAATCTCAAAGTGGAAGATGTTGACACGGTAAGAACGACAAATCTACCAAGAAAAAAATTAAATGTTTTAACTTTATCACATGGCTGTAACAAACAAGGCAAATTTTAGCAGCTACAAATCTTACCAATGCATGCAAAGAGCATTTGGATGAACTGGAATGATGCGTAGTGACCTTCTCGATTTTTAAACGTAGGTCGTGTTTTGTGGAGGCACCTGTAAAATTCCTCGACTCCAGCAAATTCTGAGCGAATATTTTCCTAATGCTGAAATTTCAAATCAATTTTCCCCGGATGAAGTTTTGGCCATCGGTGCTGCTAATCAGGTGACTATGTCGTTTTCATAGAAGGCCAATTTGTACGTCGAAGTATTTTTACAACTTTTTGTTCTCAGGCAGCAAATATGAGGGGTCTTGGCAACATGGTCGAATGCGAGACAGAATTCATTGTTCCAACTGTGACTCGAACTTTATATTATAAGGTAGGCAGCAATGGCATATGTAGGATTTAATTTATGAAGGGGTAGAACCTCATTCTTTGAGTTTTTATATTATGTATACAGCTGTATTTATTGAGATGTAACAAGGTTTGATGTATGTACATGTTTTGCACTGCTGAATCAATCTTTTTATATAGTTAGGAGATAACAATGGTGGGAAAACAAATATTATATTTAACGTTGGTACTCCAATTCCTGCCTTCCGGGAAATAAACCTTCCATTCGATAATCAAGCCGGAGTCAGCCAGCTAAGTTTGGAAATCTTAGAAGCAGGCAAAGAGTCCGACAAATCGCAGGTCATCCTCGCAAACGTAAGCAGTACTTTCTGGTTAAAACGCTGATTATAAATGGAAAGTGTTGCAGTCATTGTATAATTTGATATATTCACAGGTGACTATGGGCGAATTAACACCAGATTCAAGGATATGTGCTTCATTTCGTGTCACCAGGTAAATGCATTCCTTATTTATTACAAGGACGTTTGCTTATGGTCTGTTCTGATAGTGTTTCACCAGAGGTTTTCACATTATTTCTTTTACATTTTAATTTCTTCTTCTAGCGAAAACACCCTGGAAATAATTCTCAAGGAACAAATTTCAGCACGGGTTGTAACACTTACCATAGAGTGAGTGGTTCCATGCAGGTAGTAAAAATGTTAATGCACCAACGTCGATCAAGTTGATTTATCAAAATCATTTGAGTTCCTATCATCTGTTTTTAAACATGGCAAACATGAAAATGTGAGAAAAAAATTTAGACAACGATATTGGAGAAAAAAATTGCTTTATTTATTGTAAAGAGCAAGTTGAACTTGATGAACAACTTTTGGATATTAAATTCATCGTTTTGCTAATTTTTTACTTTTAAATTTGTAGATTTGATGTGAACATTGTAGAATAACTATTTCTGAAAACACTTTTGCTTGAACGAAAATTTTTAACTGCAAAATTGATTTTCTTTTTCGGTGGATTCGATAATTTCTTTTCCAGGGCATTGATGTTCATGTCAACTTTTAAATTCATAGCTTGTTTTTAAAAATAAGTTCTTAGTTTAAACTGCTATGACAGAAGAGGTATTTGATGTGAGGTGAAAATGAATTATCCTCACTTTAACTTGTCAAAATGAAACACATCCAAGTGCTTACCAACACCTATGTACAAACTCATTCATACAGACTTAGCATCGTTTAGCTTGGGGCCAATTTAATGCACTTAACAGTATCAAAATTGAGCTTCCGTTTAAAACATCAAAACAGGTACTTCCTGCATTTCTTCGATCCACATTTACAAGGAATTCTCTTGAGATCAGATTCATTTTCTGTTAAGCTGGGATTGTCTGCTGTCCTAGCAGCCATGGTTGTATCGCCTAATATTAGAAGAAAATAATCAAAATTTAAATGTTAGACAAAACTAACTTTATTTTGACATGTGCAGAATTAAACCAGAGCAAAATATTTAATCTGGGTGAAACTGCTACTAGCATTGCACACAATATCCATAAAAATGAGCTTACCAGTCATCATGTAGTCAAAGGTAAGTTCTTCTCCACGTGCAATGTTTTTGTTAGCAAAAAATGCAATTCTGGGAAGTTGTGGGTCTAAAGCATTAATCCATACAGCATATACAATCAAATTGGGCTCGCACTAAATTAATAAAGAGAAACAGGTAAACTAAGCCGGTAACTCTTTCATTGTTTTACTTGCACGAGTCGTTGCGCACATACCGAGTGATTCATGAAATGGGAGACATTGCCATAGCGAGCCGCATCAACAGCAAATGGGCAATCGTCACCATTAAAGTCCAAGTCGAATAGGTACGTTCGTCCTTCAGCATCATACACTTTCCCACGCTTTTCTGCCTCCTCATTAGTGATCACTTCGCCAACATACTCCATGACGAATGCTCCTTTGCTTATCTTTTGTAGGGCTTTGACGCCCCAGCCTCTGGCATTAGAAGTTCGAAAAATGGACAGCTTGACCTATGGCAAAGTTATGGGGTAAGTTTAGGTTAACCTTGCTCATTCTAGGGGCATGTTATTTGTAACACATCAAAACAACCATCACACAGTCACTTTAGGCTTGGTCGAAAGTGCTGTAGATAATTTCAGAGGGCATTTTGGTTTGTGTTTTGATGTGATCATGTGTGATCAACTGTACAAGGCAGCCAGGTGACAAATTGTCAGAAGCTCTAGCTTTATTCAATTATGAACAAGATATGCATGTACCATACGTTGTTTTTAGAATGCCATCTTACACGCCAGTAGAGTTGAAAAAAAGACTAATTGTTATTATTTTAACCAACCTTTCTGCCGTGCTGGACCACACGGTTAGGGCAACTGCTGCTACAGGTGCAGCGTTTGTTGCATTCGTAGATGGGCAGACCTTTGGGAATCCTGACTCGACCATATGACGTATAGGCAAATGCACCTCCAGACTGATGGGCGCAACACCTGTCTCGGTTATGGTAACAATCTGGCGAGCAATCGCATCCCACCAGAGGATCGTCTGGAATGGTGATTCCTTCACCAGATATGTAGTCGTTTATATAGGTAAAGTTTTGGGGCGGTCCTTCCATGTCCACGTTGTTTTCTACCAAAACGGGCGCTTCGTTCAAAGCCTGGTCATTGATTTCCTTTTCCCATTCCTTCAGCTTGTCGTAGACCTGTTGCCGCTTTTGACTGTAAACAAACTGCATCTTCAGTCGCTTGTACGCAGTCTTCTCCTCGGGAGTCAGTTGTTTGTTTTTGCTCTGGGTCCACTTTTTCCCCAGGAGGAATTTGTAGTTGGTCCTGACGAATCCATTCTTGGTTTTGTTACAGGGATCTCCGACCTTCTTTTTGGACTTGACGTGCTGCTTGTCCAGTGAACCGTTCTTGAATCTACGGTGGATTAGAAACATGTGTCACATATTGCAAAATATATTTACAAGAATATTTCTTCAAACGTGAGTACTTCTTGGTTTTCCCATTGAAGTTGATGCCAACGAACGACTCGTGGAAGCTTTGCAATTTTAACTCGCAATTCACCAAGTTTCCTCTTGGCTCCCACGTGTTCACATCGGACGACCATCCCTTCCATTTCACCAAGTAGTATATCTGACCCTAAAGACGACCAAACAAATGAATTCACATCACGTCCACACTGCCGAAACATCTCAGATAATGCGTACATCTTTCAATCGCATGTCCAAAATGGATTCCACTTCATATTCGTCTTTCTTGGGCTCCGAATCTTCCGAGCTATCAGAGCATATAGAGGTGTCTGAAATAACGCAAACAACACGTGTACACTACCCCCAATTCAGGGTGCTAGACAGCATCATTTGTTGACGAATGAACATATCAGACCAGCCCCTGCACATGGTCGCTCAGTAGAACAATATAAGCGGGTATACTCATCACGTGTCAATTGAGACTTTTTCGCCTAGTACCTTTCAACGTTCCGTTGAGTTTACGCTTTTTTCCTGCGTGGCCCGTTGGTGTCGAGGGGTAGAGCGGCTTCGAAACACTAACGCCCAATTGTTCACAGCGTTGTAGGACTTGGTTCAAGTCTTCCAGGCACGGCACCACAAGCGGCTTGCATACTGGTACTATTTCAGCGATTTCAACGTCGCTTTGTTCTTCTTCCATTGCAGCCAAATGGGCGTCGGTTCAGTCAGAAGAGTCTGCTGGGTTTTCGGCACACGAAAAATGTTACTTTTTTAGCACGGCATGGCGGACTAGGCACCGATGACACCAACATCGGCCTGTCTTTGGAGTTTCCCGCGTGTGGCGAAAGATTGACCCGAGAGGCATTTAAAAGGCGGTGCCCGATTAGTCGGTTGCAAGTCACGTGATCGCGGCGTTTGCACCGACTGCGCAATCGCAGAAGTCAACGAAGGATGTGGGAGTGTGCAACGCCACTGGTGGCGCTGCAGTCAGCCACTTTCATGGCCGCGAGAGTAGGATAAAAGCCTGAAATGCAATGGGAAGTTTTTCATTTCCCCAAATAAGCTCGTAAATGCAGGCTAATTATTTTTTTAACGGTTTTGACTTTGGGCACAACGGAAGTTTTACAAACGAAACCCAACGCCCGCAAGACACGGCCGATTCCGCCGCCTTTGGTGAGTCAAAATACCTCATTTTCATATCATGTTTGTAGGTGGATTGAGACTTTTGGGGAATAATATTTTATTTTCGTGTAATATTTACTTTTTCGCGTTTTAACCAACTTTGGTTACTTTATGAGTTTCCAACTTGGGTTAGTTTAGTTTTTTCTTCCATTTTGGTTACTTTTTCGTGCTTTTAACCAACTTTGGTTTTGTTTTATTCTTCCATTTAGGTTACTTTTTTGTGTTTTTAACCAGCTTTGGTTAGTTTTATGAGTTTTCCAACTTGGATTTGTTTTGTTTTTCTTCCATTTAGGTTGCTTTTTCTTTTATATTCTGCCATAAAAAGTGAGCAAAAGTAGCTTATTTTATTAATAACTTTGTCTTTCATGCCAATTTTCCCAATTTTTTAGGCATTTTCAGAATTTATTTTAGCTGTAAAAGCCAAACCACTTAATAAAATGAGCTGATTTTGGGCCCATTACATTCGTATCGATGTGAGCTTTCATAATCCACCATAAAAATTGAAGCAATCGAAGGTCGATTTCTTAAGTTTTTATGGCGGAATATGAAAGTACAGATCGATACGAATGTAATGGGCTGAAAATCAGCTGACTTTTTCAACAACTTTGGCTTATATTGCTAAAATAGAATTTTCAAAATTATTTGAAATGCGACGAAACGCAATGTTTTTTCGTCGTGCTTTATCGTCGCGTTTTTTTCGACGCCTTGTTTTTCGGGTTTTATCGTCGCACTGTTTTCGTCGCGTTTTTTTGTGGCGTTCTTTCGTCGCGTTTTTTTTGTCGCGTTTTTCATCACGTTATTTCGTCGCGTTTTTTTCATTGCGCTTTATTCATGCGTTTTTTCGTCGCGTTTTCTTGTCGCGTTTTTTTGTCGTGTTTTTTTCGTAGCGTTGTTTCTAGTTGCTTATTTTTCAATCCAGCTGTACTTTTCATTTCCATTTAATCCAATTTAAATCCAATTCAGTGCAATTCTGCACATCTTACTAGGTTTTTAAAGTTTACAAGTTACAAGGTTTTTAATCAAATCAATCGAATTCATCTTAAGCAGTGGCTGGGGTTGACGTAATAATCAAGGAAGGAAACACAGCCAATATTTTAACATCTACTGCACGACGTTTCGGAGATTTAACTCCTTCATCAGGTGCTTTATTTGTACATAATAATGAAAATTATTAATACACGCGCGTGAGCGCGTTCAAAACGCAAAAAAACGAAAAAATGATTAACCCTAACATATGGATGACAGAGATCGTCCCCCCACACTGAGAGAACGAGCAAAAACAGAGCAAGGCAACTTATTAGCAAGATGACGAAAAATAGCACTAAAACATACCATAACTGAGCACAAACATCAACTTTCAAAGCCAATTTCGGAAATTTTAAGCAAATAAATCAGCAGAAACAGCTCCATGGTCCCTC